>PVKA01034757.1:0-23206 GCA_004027165.1 Ctenomys sociabilis | reverse complement strand
CATACAGAGTTAGTCAAGGTGAGAATTCTACCCATTGACTACTATTTTCAAAGAACTGATGGAAATTCTTAGTACAATCACCTCAGCCATCCTGTGTATATGCTTGCATGCATCCCCCCCTGCCTTTTTTCCTATCTTTTCTCCTTTCTCTCTTCTTTGTCTAATCCTTAAGTTCTGTTTCTTTCTGTTTAACTGTATCTGTTACACCTTTTAGGTTTTATTTCTTTCCTTGGGTTCTTACACTAGGGAGACAACATGATATCTAAACATGTGGGTCTGATTTATTTCACTTATGAAATAGCCTCAACTTGTACCCACTCACCTATGAAGGCTTCGAGTCTGTCTTTCTTTATAGCTGGGTGATACTCCATTGTATAAAAATGCCACATTTTCATCTGCTCCTCGGGTGATGGGCACTTCGGTGGGTTCCAAGTTTTGGCTATGCCAAATTGTGCTGCTAGAAACATGGGTGAAGATAGATCACTTCAGTATGATATTTTCACTTCTTTTGGGGAAATTCCCAGAAGGGGAATAGCTGGATGGAATGGAATTTCCAGTCCCAGATTTTTGACGAGTCTCTACACTGATCTCCATAGTGCTGCACCAGTCTACATTCCCACCAGCAGTGGAGAAGGATTCCTTTTACCCCACAACCGCTCCAGTATATGTTGTTAGTTGATTTCTTTATGATAGCCATTCTTTCTGGGGTGAGATGGTATCTCAGTGTTCTGATTTGCATTTCTTGAATGGACAGTGATGTGGAACATTTTTTCAGGAATTTATTTGCCTCTTGTATTTCTTCCTCTGAGAAGTACGTATTCATCTCAGATGCTCATTTTTGGACTGGGTCTTTAAATTTAGGGGGCCATAGGTTTTTTTTTTTCTTTTATATATTCTAGATAGAAGATCTTTGTCTGAGTCATTATTGACGAAGACTTTTTTCCAAATTTGTGGGTTATCTTTTCACTCCGTTTGTAATTTCCTTTGACATGCAGAAACTTCTCAATAAGAGGAGGTCCTACTTGTTGATTCTTTGAAGTATTTCCCATGCAGCTTGATTTTTATTCATGGAATGTTTGCCTACTCCTATGTCTTCAAGATTTCCTCCTACTTTTTCTTCCAGGAGATTTAGTATTTCTCTTTTGGTGTTTAGACCTTTAATCTATTTTGACTTTAATTTGGTGCATGGTGAGAGACCTTGTCTAGTTTTAGTTTTTGGCATATAGAAAGCCAGTTTTTCCAGAACAATATGTTAAAGAGGCTATCTTTCGGCCCCTTTGTCAAAGATAAGATGGCTGAGTGTGTGTTTGTAGTTGTATCTGCATCTTCTAATCTGTTCCATTGATCCTCAGGTCTGTTTTTTGCCAGTACCATGCTAATTTTATCACAGTAGCTTTGTAGTAGAATTTCAAGTCTGGGATTGTGATGCCTCCTGCCTTGCCTTTGTTGCCCAGGATTGCCTTTGCTATTCTAGGTCTTTTCTGGTTCCAAATAAATTTTAGGTGTGATTTCTCTAGATTCGTGAGGTATGTTGGTGGTAGTTTGATAGGGATTGCATTAAGTCTGCATAACAATTTTGGGTATATGGCCATTTTCACAACATTGGTTCTATTCCTATTGAGCAGCAAGGAATATCTCTCCATTTTCTGAAATCCTCTGCTATCTCTTTTTTTCAGAGTAGTGTAATTTTTATTGACTAGATCTTTTACTTCTTTCATTAGATTAATTCCTAAGTATTTCTTTTTTGGGGGGTGCTATTGTGAAGGGTATTTTTTTTTTCTCTAATTCCTCTCTCAGTGCATTTGTTATCTGTGTAGAGGAATGCTATTGATTTTTGGGTATTAACTTTGTAACCTGCTATGCTACTGAATTTGGTTATTAATTCTAGGAGCTTCTTGGTGGAGTGTTTTGAATCTTCCATGTAGAGTATCATGTCATCTGCAAATAATGATAGTTTAACTTCTACTTTACCCATTCATATTCCATTTATTTTTCTTTCTTGTCTAATGGCTCTAGCTAATGTTTCCAGAATGATATTGAATAAGAGTGGTGATAGAGGACATCCTTGTCTTGTACCTGATTTGAGAGTAAAAGCTTTCAGTTTTTCTTCATTTAGAATTATGTTGGCTCTTGGTTTGTCACAGAGAGTTTTATCAAGTTGAGGTATAGGCCATCTATTCCAATTTTCTGTAGGGCTGTGATCATGAATGAGTGTTGGACTTTGTCAGTCTTTTTCTCCATCAATTGAGATGATCATATGGTTTTTGGAATGTCAGATTGTTGCCCCATATTTTGGGAAGTTTTCTGCTGTTACTTCTGCATATATTTTTTGTGTTGTTTCCTTCTTTCTCATTGATGCCTATTAGTCTTATGTTGTTCATCTTTGCTTTTTTTTTTACAGCTGTTTAATTATTATTTCCTGGATCCTAGTTGTTTTTTAGATCTTTCCTTACCTTTTCTCTAGCTGCTGCAGTGTCTTCAAGTTCTGCAAGTCTATCTTCATTTTCTTTCAAATGATTTTGCCAGTTTTTAATTTTTTTAAGTTTTTAAATACCTCTTTGAATCTGCTTCATGCATTTATTTATGTTCTATATTGCTCATTCAATGAGCATCATTTTTCTATTCTCTATTTTTATCAGTGTCTTTTTTAGAAACACTTAGTAATTATTTCATTATAGTTATCATTTCTTTTTTAATGTATTTAGTATAGGGTCTACAGAGCCTCATTACGTAGATTGGACTCACAGTAATCCTCCTGTTTTCAGCCTCCCAAGCACTGGGATTTACAGGTGCACGTCATCACACCCATTCTCAATCTCCACCTCAGCCCCGGTCTGGGGCTGTTACAGCATGCCAGGGACCGAACCCCAGTCCCTGCACCTGCCTAACCAGGTGCTTTAGTCCACTGTGCTATCTGGGGGGCCCAGCTATCTAGCCAGCCCTCATTTCTTTTTTTACTTGGGAGATTATTTCTGATCTGATTTCCTCTATACCTTTCTGAAGTTATTTCTTTGGTTCGGACATTATTATTTCAGAGATTTCAGGTATTTGACTTCCAGTTTCTTGTATGCTTGTGTCTCCCACATTAGTTCTGGGTGGGCTTGGGGCCTGAGAATGCATTTTGGTCCTTCTTTTTGACATTTTATATTTCAGAAATGACTCTTTAATTTGATTTCTGTAGGGGTTTTTAGGTGAAAGTTTGGTAGTAGTTAGCTATATCACAGTGAGCAGAGCCTCTCTGTATAGATTCTGTTCTTTAGGTATCTCTGCTGTTTCAAAGATTGTTGTTTTGTGTGTGTCCAAGGTTTTACCCTATCTATTGATTGAGATTCAGATATCAGTTTCTGTTTGGCACTGTCCTCTGGCCTTTGGTGTAGAGCCTTGGTGCAGTTACTACCTGAGCACCTTCCGAAGTTATTACCCAAGAGAGACTGTGTGGTTAAGGCAGATATAGTTTTCTATTTACAGTACTACAATTAGCAAACTAATAATGGGTAGTAATATTTAGCAATTGACAAACTTTCATAACTAATTGATTTGTATTTTAGACCATAAGAACAAGCATTATGACTATATAGTTAAACAGATATTAAGTTGAGAATTTGTATTTAAATTAGTTCCCTGAAGTCCCCTCTGGTCACCTCCCCTTGATGTACCTAGAATCTTTCAGATACACTAGTTCACCCCAGTTACCTGTTGCCACCTCTCTCTGGGTCTAGCAGTGTGCCTTAGCTCACTGAGTCTGGATCTACCAAATTTGAACTCTTCCATCTGGGCCTGTGCTTGGTTTCTTCCTGCTGTGGCCCATGGAAGTGAACCTGATGTGTCCCACTGGCTGATGTTCTGCTGTGGTTTAGCTTGCTAGGTCTCACCCCTAGTCTCTCTGCAGGAAGTTCCACTTGAGGATCCCAGTACCCAACTGCCTGCTCCCTTATTGATGTCTTAATACAATATGTCTTATTCTTTGTCTGCAGCCGAAAGATGATCTGTACACTCTGCTTCACCCCACCATGCACTGCTGGACCCCAACGAATGACCTGTACGTTGGCTCTGAAGAGGGCCATCTTTTGATGATTAATGGAGAAACTTTGAAGGTGACAGTGCTTCAGAAGGCAGAGAAGGGGCAGCAGCTAGGTGAGGAAACCTGTGGCTTCTGGAAGCTCAGACACATGCGTTGGCTTGGTATATGCCTGAAGATGGATGTCTTATCCCCTATTTTTCTCTTTCTTGGAAAGATCTTTGGCTCCTCCTCCTCCTCTTTTGCCCTCTGGCTACTTAGCAAATGCTGTGACCATACTCTAGAGCCCGCCAGTGCTGGCTGGGTGTTACTGCATGGGGGTCTTCCCGCTACCACCATCTGCAACCCTCGAGACACTGTACCAGGTTGCATGTTCACCTCTGCAACACCGGGAGACCTGGTCATGAAGTACTCAGATTCACATAGCTGTGGGGCTGAAACCTGAACCAGTCAGTAAGGCCTCTAAATCCTTGTGCTGAGCCGCCCACCTGGGTCGCCTGCTATGCATGTCCAGGCTGCATCATCAGATGACCCTGCTCCTCTGTCCCTCTCTCCTCTCAACCATTTTCTCTGACTAGCCCAAAGCCATCTTGGAAATTGCCCTTGTGTTGCTTGATGACAGTTTCAGAGAGTGCCACTGAATCCAGTACTCACTCCTGGCCCCATCATCCATGACCAGGTTGGCGCCAGAGCCTAGGAGTCAAAGTCCACCCAATAGGAGCTGGGCGTGGATGCTTTCCTCATTGTGGAGACAAAATACCTGACACCCAAGTTTAAAGGAGGAAAGGTTGATTTAGCTCATAGTTTTTAGAAGTTTCTGTCCATAGTTGGCAGGGTCCAAGGCAGGGAGGCATGGCTGAGGGACATTGCAGAGCCGAAACAGTTCATGGTGGACAGAAGGCAGCAAAGCAACAAGGAATGACCACAGTGTTTTTATCCCTTATATCTTATCCAGGCTACTTAGAGAGGTAGCACTCACACCACTAATTGTTTCCCAGCATTATGACATAAATCAGTCCAGCATCACACACACTATGTCAAGCCACCTCTGAACAAACCCAGCCCAGGACTGAATGAGGCTTGGGGGGTGGGATCTAGACCCACGCCATAATGCCAGGCCTGTGCAAGGCACTCTATTCCAATTTCTTATCTCACACTTCAATTTCTGAAACAAACATCAGGACTGACTTCATCGATGTTAATCTACATCTGCCCAAAAGCAAGCAGCTGGACTCTGCCAAACGGCCCTTTTTGAAGATCGTTTTTAATACCCAACTCAGAGCCTGTGCAGCCTTCATCCCACCCATCCTTCATTGATCTAGGGGCTTTTCTGGCATCGTCTCCTATTCCCATCCTATATTTGTTCTCTAGGCAGTGTTTCTCCCTCACGGTCCACATTCCATGCCTCCCCGCTCATTCCCTGCTGTTTTCCTCATTCTCCCAGCTCACCACCACTGCCACCCCAGCTGTGTTGTCTCAACTGTCTCTCCCCCAACCCTGGTAAAATGCTGCCCCTGCCCTGCCCTTTGATCTGCCTGTGCTTGCTCCTCTCCCAGCTGGTAGATGGGGTCCTGGCTCAGTAGCTCTCTGCACTTACCCTTTCAGGATCTGTCTTCCCTGCATCAATTCCTCCTGCTTGAACCTTTTACAGTTACTCCTCCTTGCTGTTCCTCTCTGGATTCTGCCCACTGGCTTCTGAGGCCACTTTTTCCTGGGACCCCTCCTCTGGCTGGTCCACTTGGGGAGCATTTCCTCCCAACTGGAGGTATCCCTGACCTGGCATACCCTCCAGGCACAGTGAGGCTTCCAGTCTGGAGTTCCTGGGCCTCACTCCCCATGGGAGCCTCACCCTGTGCTATTACAAAGGCCGTGGACACATCCGGGTATCCCATTCATCATCAATTACTTGAGGTCATTCAGAGACTTTGTTTTTTACCTCCTCCTTCGACTCCACAGGGCAGAACAGCAGATCCTGCCACTTGCATGCACCTGTGAAATGAATCACAGAACAGTGCTCCTCATTTCCAAGCTTCTGGCATGTTTTTTAATATATATTTCACAACATAGGACTTAATGACACGTAGTCTTACATTCACTACTTCCCTCCTGCTTGCTGTGTCTACGATTTCTATGATGAATGCTTTCAAATGCCTCCTTAGCAATCCGCTGCAACAGGAGGCGACACAGCACTACACTCAGAGGCTTGATGTTTGGCAAATGCAGTGTCTCAGAATTTCCATCCTCAAGGGACTTTGGTTTTATTAAAGATGAAGAAATAAGTAGCCAAATAATTACAGCCTGAGAGAGAAAGAACATGATGTCATTAGGACAGAGCTTCACAAAGTGTAGGAGGGGTCGCAGGAAAGGGAAGCTACTCCTGCTGCCCTCGTGATGGTTGGATTGGAACTGACTCTTGAGGGAGGCCTTGTGGGAGAGGAGGGGCCAGGGGAACCGCATGGACAAGAGCACTTGGGAAAGTCAAGAAGCAGGAAGTAGTGCCGCTGGTGTGGGGCCCCGAGTGGCAGCAGAGAGCAGTGGGGAATGAATGGACATCCGTGCCAGAGCTGGCCGTCCTTTCATGTCCAGCCAGGGCATTTGTACATAGTTTAGCTGGTGATGGGCAGGCGCCAGAGTGTCCCACATGACTGGGGGCGTACCTCAACTGGGACAGTGGTGCTTGGGCAACTGGTGTGGCCACAGTTTGGGAATGCGAGACCACAGAGGCAGGTTGTAAGCAGCAAGCACTGGGCCAGGCTGGCAGGAATATGAATCCGGACTGTAAGGTCACTCGGATAGCAAAGGAAAGTGCTGGTGGGGGTGAGTGGCCTTTGAAGAGAAGCACACTATGCTCCTTAGCCGCTGGCAACTGTTAGCGCTGCGTCCTGCGTTGAGTAAAACCAGATGGATCCCCTCTGAGTCCTTGGTTTTTGTAGTTCTTTGATTTTGTAGGTAAGCCTCTTTTTCTGTTTCCCTCCAAGGACAATACCATACCAATAATAAATGTCCTTATGGATCATTTTCTTCACTTCACCTTCTTTTTGTATGCTATGATTTATTTATTGATGTATAAATTTACACACTATAGAATGCAGAGTAGTCATTCCTGAGCAGCTTCTACGGTTCACCGTCAAGGTGCACTCCTAATTCGGCGCTGCCCGCCTAACACCGTTCTCTCTTCCAGAAGGTGCACCGCATCTCGTCAGCCCCGTCACCCTGGTCTATCAGAAGGATGGAGTCTTTGCTTCTGGAATTGTAATGTATTCTATTTTTCAAAATTAATTGCTTTCAGGACAAAATGTGCCTCCATCTGTTGTCACTTACCTGAGTCGTGTTTCTGGGATGACAAGTTATTTCAGATTGTTAATTAAAATGTATTCTTAGGAAGAATTTCAATTTGATGCAAAAGTAAAGAGGGTGGCTCAATCAGTCCCACAGAGCAATCTTGTTGTGAGTGAACAGAAACAGAGTTTAAAACGCCATCTGTCCTCATGCAAAAACATCAGAGAGGTTTCCTTCCTCATTTCTGCCATACTATGTCAGTTGTAAGATGCGAATCTGGAGGCTGTGTGTAGGCCCCAGCGCAGGCGCTCAGGTAGGACCGCTTGCCCTGATGTTGGGATGGTTGTTAGCAGCCTGCACTTATTTACTCAGTGCCTGTTTGTGGCGGGCCCCAGGCTAAGTGTGTCAGTCACAGGTTCTTGTTGGTCCCCACCACAAGTTTGTCCTCTGCCTACAGACAGAAGAACCAGGTCTCACAGAGGACACTAGAAAGTAGGTAGTGAGCGGCCTTGACCCCGGGCTGTCACTCTCTGAGGCCTGGGCTGCCACTTACAATGGCACACGGCCCCCTTCATATGGAGTACAGTCAGGGTGTGTGTTCCTTTGCTGCTGTCATCAATGCTCAGGTTTGTAACTGACCAATACCAAAATCTGAGGCCTAGATGTAGCTGTCCCTAGTCTATTGTTAGCCATCAGTCACTTCCTAGGGCCCCGAGGACAGCAAAGCGAGGACATCAGGGTGAAAGGTGTGTCCAGCAGTGACCTCATCTGGGGCCCATGCCCCTACATTCAGATCGAAATTCCCTCCCCCATCCACGCAGTGCACTGTCCCCTGCCTTCTCCTCAGCATTCAGTTGGAATTTGTGGCCTTTGTGACTCTTGTCTGCTTCAGGGCCACCTTCAGCTCAGAGTCTGTATTAACTTACCTCAAATAAATGATCATTGTGTTTGCTTCAGTGAGGGGTGGGGGTGATAAGGAGCTTGGGGACAGCACTGACATACCTCAGCCATCCCCCAGGTCTCGGCCATCTCACAAGCGCCTCCTTGTTCTCCTGAGATCCAGTAGAAAGTGAGGGGTACACGTACCCAGAGGCTCTTTGTTATATAAAAATAACTCAGTTCCTTTCAAGAGTATTTGAATCTGTTTACAGCACCCCACCAACCAGCCAACCAACCAACCAACCTAGTTTTATTAGACACTTGCCACAGTCTGCCACATGCAAGGAGCCAGAGAAGAGGCCCAGTGTAGGGCAGGGTGCGTTCCCACCCTCAGATCATTTGGGGAGTTGGGAAGCACACACAATGATAACTGAGGACATACTCAGAGCTGGGGTCCTCTGAAGCAAGGCAACTGCTGCGCACCAGCCCCACGAGCAGCCCCGCTTGCCTCACCTCCTGTACAGAGAAGAATAAGGCGAAAAGGTAGAGGCCAGAGAGGCTGAAAGCAAAGACTAGTTGGTCAGATTTTAAGTTAATTGAAAATGCATCACAGGAGAGATACAACTGAAGACTGCCACGGAACATAGTTAAAAGTGTCTAAATAAAGGTGAAGAGGGCTGGGGAGATAGCTCAGCGCCTTAAGTGCTTGCCTGGTAAGCACAGGGTCCTGAATTCAATCCCTGGTACTACCAAAACATAAATTAAATAAAATAATGAAGGTAAAAGAGCAGAGTGTTCTAGATGGTGTAAACACAGATTCCAAGTGAGCAGCAGATGGCCTCCCATCCGCCTCCACTTATCCGACGGGGAAAGTGCCCTATGCAGTGGCCATGCCGTGCCGTGTCACCATGCTCATGTCACCATGTTGGTCTGCAGGATGGCTTCGTGTTCTCTCTCACTGTTAAAGATTCCAGTTCTTACAAAACAGAGAAATTTCTTGAGGTTGAAAGTCCTGTGGAATATTTGGCGTTCTCTCCTAGTTACAGAATGCTGCTGATTCAAACAGACAAGGTATGTTAGAGAGGGGTTTCTTGGCATACAGTTTGCAAATATTAGTGTTACCATCAGTACATGAAAGGAATGAAGGGCAGAGCCTACCACATAATAATTGTCACCAGTCACAACTCCTTTGGCTTCAATTGAAAAAATACCCAATTTAAAAGGTTCAAGTAGTCCCTTGAGATAGCTCATCATACTAAGCACCTGCTTAGGCAAGCTCAGGGACCCAGGTTCGACCCCAGCACCACAAGCTTAGACAGCCCTGCCCTGGACTTGCTGAGTAAGCCACTGAGATGGGGCATGGTGGTGCACACCTATAATCCCAGCACTGGGGAGGCTGAAAACAGGAGGATCACTACAAGTCTGAGCAGCATTAGTGAGACCCTGTACCAAATACATAAAAGTAAATAAATAAATGTACTCAATGACAAAGAGATGTTTGTTTTTGTAGATGTAATTTTATTTCATGTTATTTTATTTATTCATTTTTTGTGTGGCCAGCTCAGCATGCCCTGGGGGCGGGGCTGGCATGGTATGTAGTGCCGGGGGTCAAGCTGAGGTTCCTGAAGTTGTCTAAGCTCATCTAAGCACACACTTTGGACAGCTGAGCTATCTCACAGGCCCTGTGAATGTAATTCTAAAGAGTGAGGTGTGGGTCCAAATCCAGGGCATCCCAGCATGCCCCTAGAGCTTTTCCTGTGTTTCGTGGCTATTTCCTTCCCTTTTTTTTTTTTTTTTTTTTTTTTTTTTTTTTTTTGTCTTTTTGAGACAGGGTCTCACTATGCAGTTCAGGCTGGCCTTAAGCTCACTTTGTAGCTCAGGCTGGTCTCGAACTCACAACAATCCTCCTGCCTCAGCCTCCCCAGTGCTGGGATTGTAGGCCTGCGCCACCATGCCCGGCTTCCTTCCCTTTTGAGAAGACCAAATTATTGAGCTTCCTGAAGCTCCAGCTTATATGTCTTCTCAGGAACTTTAATAGAAAGTGGCCAGCTTAAAAGAAATCCTAGAATGTAGACTCATTGGACTAACTTTCTTCATCTGTATTATCCCTGTCAGTCACTGTCGTCAAGGAAGTCTCGGCTCTGATTGGCCAGGCCTGAGGTACAGGCCTGCCATTGGGCCCTAGGTAGAGTCAACCCTCCAATTTTTGTTTGTTTGTATGTATTTTAGGGAACGGTGTACAGGATGTTCAGGGTCTCACTACTAGCTCAGATATGTAGTGATCTGCTTGTTTATAGCCTTCCAAGAGCTGGGATTACAGGCATGTGCCACCACACCCAGTCTCCAGTGCCATCTCAGCATGCCCTGGACACGGGGCTGGCACGGCAGGTCTGGGAATCGAACCCCCCGGCCCTTGTGCCTGCTTGCAGGCACTTTAATCCACTGAGCTATTTGGCTGGCCCAACCCTCCAAAATATGGACTGAGATTGCACCTGTGGTTCTCTAAGGAAACTGGGTTCTGTAGGGGAAGAAAGGAAAATCAATGCAAGGCAAAAACTAATGACAGTTACACTTTAGAAAGACTTATAATTAGTAGAATAGCCCTCAGAGGTCAGAATTAGCAGCCATTTATATTGTTAAGCAATAATTTTAGATTAAAAGTATAACTAATTTAAATGTCAATATCAATGGACTTTAGTTTTTGGTAATTATAAAACAACTCTACTATGATTTAATAAATAATGAACATAATGTCTATGAAGAACAGGAAACTAGTTCTAAAAGAACTGTAACAAATAGGAAAAGACCCAAATAAAACTCCCAAAAGTGAAAAAAATACTAACAAAGCCAAAATTAAATGAATATATCTGACTAAAGATTGGACATAGCCAGAGAAAGAATTAATGAACTGGGAGATTCAGAGGAGTTATTTGGAATATAGCCCAGAGAAGCACAAGGAAGGAGGTGCAGAAGAGTGGATACGAGGCCTACATCATTGGATGAGGCTGGGAGAGAGCTCGAGGTCTAGGCGCCTGCCTCACAAGCTCCAGGGCCCTGGCTTGGTCCCTGGTGCCACGTGCTGTGCTGGCCACGAAATCAGGTGACACATGCCAGGCACGGTGACACATGCCTGTAGCCCCAGCACTGGGGGGGCTGAGACAGCAGGGTCACCAGGAATTGACCTGCGTAGGAAGTTACTGTACCAAACCAACAAATAAGTACAATAATGGTAATAATAATAATGAATAATAATTGGGTGGAAAGATCTGCTGTATGTCTAATTGGAATCCTAGAGAGGAAAAAGCACGAGACAGAGACAGTGCTGGAAAACTGTGAGCCATGTCTCTGGGGCATCGTCCCTGTCTCAAGTGCTCTCTTCTCTAGGATTCCAGCTCAGCATACATCAGATCTGTTCATTAGCAGTATGCTTTATTTGGGTGTTTTATTGTGTGGACCCCATGGTAGAATGTGAATACCCTAAACGTAGAATTGTCTTACTCAGACAAATAAGAACAAATATATTCATGTTTATTTCAAGTTACCTGGAAGAACTTGTGATCAGTTGAAACCAGACTTCTTGCTATGTGACTGCATTGTATTACATTATAGTACAACTACTTAGGGGGAAAAAATATATATATATATGTATATATATATATATGTATATATATATATGTTATATACATATATATATATATATATATTAGTTTAAAATTAAGGAAAGGTGCTTTATGTTTTATAATTTAAAGAAAAGTGTCTGGGATCTGTCCTATTTGTTATTTTTGCATGTGCATGTGTACACCTGCATGTGCCATTTGACTTTTTTTTTTTTGTGGAGCTGGGGATTGAACTCAGGCCCTTGCGCTTGCCAGGCAAGCGCTTATTCAACTGAGCCATCTCCCCAGCACCCTATTTGTTATTTTTGAGGATTAATTACCTTTATTGGCACACTGTAGGCACACGTGATAACCGCAGTTATCGTAGGGAATCTGCACCTCTACGTGAAGTCTTGATTCTTTCTTTCCCATTCCCCTGCCTTCCCATGAACCCCACTTCCCCTCCTTAGTTGCAAAAGCTTTGTTTCTATGTTGTCTCCTCGTTTTTTCCTTTTCCCCTCCCTCCTTTCCCTTCCTCCACCCCTAAGTCACCTTCTCATTTGCACGTTTTCTTTCTGCTTTACAATGCCTATTACATATTTTTGTCTTTTTTTTTACACTTTCCATTTCTCACACAAGAGAAACAAGGTGGTATTCACACTCACACACACACACACTCACACTCACACACACACACACACACACATGCGCGCACGCATGTCCAGTAGTGGACGGTGAGAAGGCTCAGCAGGCTACGCAGCTCCCTGGCAGGTGCGAAGTCCTAGTTTGGTCTCTGGCACCAAAAAAAAAAAAATGTTTCCCAGGATATAGCTGTTTCCCTAGAAACGCCTCAAGCTCGTCTCCACCGCAGCACAGTGCTCCATTGGATGAAAAGACCACATCTCATTGGCCATTCATCAGTTGATGAAAATTTGACCAATTATTATTTTATTTTTATTTATTTATTTATTTTTCTGTATTTTAGGGAAGGGTCTACAGAGTGTTCAGGTGCTCACTACTCAATCGGACTTGTAGTGACTCGCCTGTTTACAGCCTCCCAGGTGCTGGGATTACCGGCATGTACCACCATGCCCAGTCTCAGACTCCATCTCAGTGTCCCCCATGGGCAAGGCTGGCATGGCAGGCCCAGGGATTGAACCTCCAGCCCCTGCACCTGCTTGCAGGTGCTTTAATATGCTGAGCTATTTGGCCGGGCCCCAATTATTATTATAAATGAAAGTAACAGCCAAGTAATAAGCAAATGATGCATCTAGATTTTTTAAATTCCTCAAATCAGAGCTTTATTGAGTTCTGTGACTTTCTATTGCCTGTTTCCTGCAGTGCCTTACTCAGATTAGGCATTGAATAAATATTTGTTGAGCTACACTGCAAGAGTTTCAACTTCCCACCCCCTTCTTTCTTGTATTTGTCAGGGATCTGTCTATATTTACACTTTTGATGAGGAGCCAGCCTTAGATAAAGTCCTGGATGCTTGTGACGGGAGGTTTCAGGCAATTGACTTCATCACAGCTGGAACCAAACATTTCATGGTAAGGAATATTTTACCATGATGCAGGAGGGTTTAATGATGTGCGGTTTGCAGATTTAAATTCCAATCCATATGTGATTGGGTTATGTTGGAATTTCACGTCCAAGGTACCACAAATAAGAGGCAGATGATAACTTCTTTGTGTCTTTCTGTGACACTTTTATTTTTGCACAGTACTAAATTAGCGCTCCTTTTTTTATTTCATGAAAACAATGAAACAAAATTTCCTAACAAAATAAGAAAATAACAATAGTTGACACACCGTGTATTGTTATCAAGCAGTTGCTCAGAGTAGACATCAACCAGGGTGTTTGAAGGCTGTAGAGAGACAGCATCTTAGTTACATTCCTATGGCAGGGACCAAAAACCCACACCCAAAACCTAAGGAGGACAGCTTAATTTTGGTTCCTGTTTCTGTCCATAGTTCGCTGGCTCCAAGGCAGAACCGTCATGGTGGAAGAGTCTGGGCAGAGGAAAGCTGCTTCCCAGAAGCCAGTTAGGAAGCAGTGAAAGAGGGGGGAGCCAGGGATAAAGGCATGCGCCCCTCCAGGTCAGGCCCCAAGGACTCCCCTCCAGCCTGGCCCGCCTCTAGAAGCACATCCATCCACTGAAGCCAGCCCCAAGGAAATCGCCCAGGAGCAGAAGCGCCCAAAGCCAGTCCCCTTCAGAACACAGGAGACTTGGTGGGGGAGGGGCACTTTCGAGCTCTAGCCGGGTTAAAGAGGCCAAGCGCTTCCCCAAGCAGACTGCTTCCGGGTTGGAATCACGTCGTCATCTTGCACTTCATAGTGTTGTCTCCTGAGAGCAGCCAAAGCACTTGGGATCAGAGAAGACATCTTTACTCCGTGAGGAAGCTCTGCAAGCCCAGGCTGTCAACCATGCTCAGTACCTTGTCCCTTTTAGAGTGAGGGCCATACATACCACCTCTGGGTGAAAATGAAGTGTTTGCTATTCAGAAAGCAAGAATTCAGTCAACCTAGGAAAACCAAGTACTCTGTGTTTAGATTCATTTCCAACGTTTATCTATCTTTCATGGTCTCAAGATATTTCAATTTTAATATTCATCAACATGAACACCATTAAGATTTTCAGTGTTCTAAAATGTAAAAGCATATACAGGCTATGCGATAAGTGACAGTTACAAAATTTTTCCCATCTGGAGGTACTGGTGATTCTTCCTCCAGGTGATCTCTGACAGCAAATGTCTATTTTGTGGCTGTTCCAACCACACAAAGGTCTGTACCAGGCTGGCATGTGTGGGCACTGGGCATTTGATCCGCATTGGTGGCTCACTCATGCCTCCGTACTCGAGAAACTCAAGAAAGGGCACATGAGCTGCACCATATCGCAGTCATTTTAAGCTGCTTTCAGTCTTGACCATGGGAAAGTTATTTTTCTAAAGTGAACAAATGTGCACCCAGAGTGGTCCTACAGCAAATGATCGGTGTGAGGCTGGGAGGTGAAAGTTTAGCATGAAAGAAAGTCAACTGCTTGCTCATTAAAATTTGAAATTTAAAGTACATCACCATTTTCTTCAGCATCAAAACTGTGAACACACCATAAGCCTAATAAAACATGCGCAATCTAAGGGCTGGCCAGAGACCTCAGCAGAACACTGTGCCTACTTAGGCAGAGCACAGCGACCGGAGTTCAATCCCTGGCATCCATGCCAGCCCCGCCCCCAGGGCACACTGAGATGGTGATTGAGACTGGGCATGGTGGCCTGTAATCCCAGCTCTTGGGAGGCTGAAAGCAGGAGAATCACTACGAGTCCAATCTACATAGTGAGCCCCTGTAGACCTTGTACCAAATACATAAATAAGAAAGAAAGAAGAAAAAAATTAGATACAAAAAAAACAATCATGTATAGTCTTTATGAGAAAACCTACAAAACTTTGATGAGAGAACCCAAAAGATCTAAATTGTAGAGACTGTAAGGCATGTATAGAATATTTAATATTGTCAAGATGTCAGTCCTTCCCACCTAGCTCTATAGATTAAATGCAATTCCAATCATGATATCAAGTTACTGTGTGAAAATTGACTGATGCAATTTTTTTTTTCTTTTTGCCTTTTAGAGATAAGAGTTTCACTATGCAGTTCAGGCTGGTCTTGAACTCATAATGATCCTCCTACCTCAGCTTCCCAAGCGCTGGGATTACAGGTGTGTGCCACCACACCCAGCTTAACTCTAAAATTTATATACAAAGGCAAAATAGAGATCCCACAATAGAGAGCCCTTCCTGCAAAGCCTAGAAATCTACACACATAAATATAGTCAACCGATCCTTGACAAAGGAGCAACAGCAATTCAGTGAATTATGCTGGAACACCTTGCCCTCTCCGAACCAAAACAATCTAGATTAGTCTAACATCTTTCACAAAAAATTCAAATGCAAAACTGCAAAACTCCTAAAAGACAATAAAAGAAAAACCTAAGTGATCTCTGGGCTTGGTGATAACTCTTTAGAGTTATTCCACAATCTATGGAAGAAAAATGTTGATAAAATATGCTTCACTAAATTAAAAACTTCTGTTCTATAAAAGACTATTGAGGGCTGGGGATGTAGCTCAGTGGAAGAGAGCTGCCCAGCATGCACAAGGCCCCACACAAGAAAAAGACTGTTAAGAGAATAAAAAGGCAAACCTAAGGGGGAGATTGCCTGAGTTCAATCCTCAGTTCTGCAAAAAAAATAAAAAGACAAACCAGAGACTGAACGAAAAATCTATGAAAAACATTTATCAGATAAAGTACTGGTGTCCAAAATATAAAAAGAACACTTAAAATTCAACCATAAGAAAATGTAAAACCTCCTTTAAATATGCAAAAATATGCCATTTTCCTAAAGAAGATACACATGTGGAAAATGAGCAGATGAAAAGGTGCTCACATCCCACGGCTGCTGTACAGAAAAGCAGCGATGCTCTGCCATCACCACATATCAGAAGGGCTGGCACACAGGGGGCGGAGCAATGCGGCGTGCTGGTGTGGAGCAAATGAAGCTGTCCCATGGCTTTGTGGGAAGAAGGCTGGGCTAGGCCTTCCAGAGCTGCACCTGCCCTTCCCGCATGCCTCTGCAGTTCTGCTTCTTCATATTCACCCCAGTGAGCTGAAAGCACACACTCATGTGACGCCTGCGCGTGAGTCCTTGTAGCAGCTGCCCTCACACTCACCAGACTGGAAACCAGCTAGGTCGTCTCTTGGTGGGAGAATGGACAAATAATGCAATATTATTCCATAGTGAAAAACAGCTCACAGGGCACCAAAAGAGTGGAACTTTAAATGCATATGAATAACTAACAAAAGCCAGTCTGGGGCTGGGAAGATAGCTCAGCAGGCTAAGCGCCTGCGTGGGCAAGTTCAGGGACTGAGGTTCCATCCCGGGCACCACATGCCACACCAGCCCTGTCCCTAGGCGTGCTCAGTGGCCACCAAGTCAGGTATGGTGGTGCATACCTGTGATCCCAGGGCTGGGGAGGATGAAAACATGAAGACCACTATGAGTCCGAGCTGCATAGTGAGACCCTGTGTCAAACATCAAATAAAAAATTTTTTTTAAAAAAGCCAATCTGAAAGCCTATGTACTGTGTGGCCCTACTGCATGATATTCTGGAAAAGGAAAACTGTGGAAACAAAAAGCTCCGATGCTGATAGGAGTGTGGTGAAGAGGAACAGGGGAGCACAGGGCATTGGTAAAGGCAGTGAAAGCATTCCTTACGATGCTGTGATGGCAGCCACCTCTTGGACATTTGTGAAGACACAGAGTAGGCAAAACACAGAGCGAGCCCAAATGTAAGCCATGGACTCCAGTCAATCACAGCACAGCATCTTCCTGCTGCTCTGTCTCTCCCAGCAGATAGCCTATACTAATGCAAGATGGCGGTACTGCTAGAGCTGTATGTGCAGGGAGGCACAGGAAGGGAATTCTCCATACCCTCTGCTCACTTGTCCTATAATTCTAACACTGCTGTACAAACCAAAGCCTATTAGTTTGAAAAGCCACTCTAACTTTATCCTTCTTGCAATGGGCTAGGTAATCTTAGCTGTCAAATTGACTAGAGTGTGACTCTAGGAGATGTGATTGGATCAAGGGACAGCAGAACCTGTGGGGTGGGACCAGTGGTCTCCCAGTGTCTCTAGGAAAGAATGGAGGCAGGAAGGAGGAAAGGAGAGGCAAGAGGCAAGAGCTGGGTTGGGTGGAGGTCTCTCGCCTGATGGACAAGAGGACTGAACAACAGTAGGGACGCTTATTTATACTCTTGCAAAGTTAGTATCAGGAGACACAAGCTGCCTAGCAACTAACAACTGAAACTGTCCAGGCGGGATGCTCAAGATTGAGGTAGCTTGACTGCTTTGGGCACTGTGGTCCTGTCCAGCCCTCTCCTGTATGACCAATTTCTAGCTCCAGCCGCTCCCAACACCATGGGACGTGAATCCATGTATAGATGTTTGTAGATGAACGTGCTTTTCGAAGGCGGATAACAGTTGGGGGGTCACTGGGGACACGGCTTGGGAGGGCCTCTCCCGCCTGGGTGCTCTTCTCCTGTGCCCAGCTAACTGGCTGCCAGGAAGTGAGCCGCTTGGCTCCACCGTGGTACTCTCGCCTGGGAGCGACCATGGCCCTAGGCTGAAACCTTTGAGGCCATGAGCCAAAAGTAGAGCTCTCTTCTCTAGGTTGTTGGTGTTGGTATTTTGCCCCACTAAAAAGATAGCTAAAGCAGGCCACGGTCTCACTGAATTGCCAGGTAACTTTTATCTTAAATATATTACCTGGCAAAAAAATTTTAACTTACTTTCCAAATCTTAATTGTTGTGTCTTAAATGCCATTAAAATATTATTTATTTTGTGTAAAATAAACAAAAATGTTTATTTTTAAGAAATGAAATTGATACCGTTTTAATGTAGGGACACCATCGTTATTTACAGTCCAATACAAGTATTACACTCAAGTACGTTTAATGCGTGTGTCATAAATCTGTAAAAGCTTACTTAGTATTTCTCTAGAAAAGAAGTATTGATGTGGAGCTCATGAAATAACTATTTATAATCTCCATAAGTAGAATGAAAATTTTTTCCCCCTCAGAGTGGCATACTGGGCAGTGTTAGCACGCGTTTCCACAGCGGTCTTGCTTCCCCTTGGGAACCGAATCTCTGCTTCCCTTGCAGACTCTCACAAGCTCCGGGGAAGTCTGCGTTTGGTGGCTGGAGGACTGCACTTGTGCAAGCAAGATCTATCTGAATACCACAGTAAGTGACCTGATAAGAGGATTCTTTTTAAAACATTCAATTCTGCTCCACTCTGTCTTTCCGTTCTGGTGTCTCAACACTCTGAAAATGCTTGCTGTGGAAAGCATAGGCCTTTTGCCTGCAAGACGGGAAGCAACCCTATAAGCACAGGATGCGCACAGCCCAGGACACCACTTCCTGGCAGCAGGATGCAGCGTGCTTCATTAGTGTGTGCACGAGGGTGACGCATCCTACAGTGGCAGCCACTGTTTTTCGAATCTCAGGGTCTCCACGCCACCCATCTGCTGTGTCCAGCATGGCGCCAGGCTGGGAGGCAGAGAGGGGCAGGTGGGCTGCTGCTTTTGCTCAGTGGTGAAGCAGTGCCCGGCCCACCCAGCTGGACACCTCCAGTTGGCAATGGGATCAGCTAGGAAGGAACGAGAGCTGCCTCTCTGACCAGATGAAGTGAATAGTTCAGAAGTGGTGGATTCCCGGGTCAGTCACCCATTAAGCACGGTACTGGTCTGACCTCCTGTGTGCCTCAGTCTAGCAGGGACCCAGCTTTTCTGTGTCTCCTGGGTGGCTTGGGTCTCCTCATAGGTCTCGTGTCCCGGTATCCAGATGCAGGCCATGCCAGCCTTGCATCATGCTGCAAGAGAAGGGAACTGCTGACGGTGGGTTCAGGACAAACAAAGAGGCTTCTCTGTCCTCCAGAGCTCAGTGCACACCTGCCGACGTCTTAATAACGCCATGAACGCTCGCTGTAGACAGCGGCGTGAGCCTAAGTGGTGTCAGCTCAGCCTGGAAAAGGAGACCGTGGTGTCTGGTGCGTCCCCAGTGGGACACCACCTCTTCCACTTCCGTCATCTCCACAGTGCATTATGCACAGCAGTGCGCAAAGGGGACCGAGGAGCAAGGGCAGTGCTGGGGATTTTCTGTTCATTACCATCATGGGCTGCACTGCGCGATTCTAGACGAGCTACGTCTCTTACTAGGTAGCAAAGTTATGATCCTTCCCCTTTATAAAATTAAAATCTCAATTATAACTGAATAAGTATCATACCTTATGTAAGAATATTACAAGATGTGAATGGCATATCATTCCATTGGATAAATGAAACTGCCCCCCTCCCAGGGTAAAACTTCTTGGCTAAAACATAGAAATGCAGGCAGACTCCATCATCCGTGGCCAAGGTTTGTATGTACATGTTCTGTTAGAATTTCTAAAGCTATGTAATCCCAGCTCTTGGGAGGCTGTAAATAGGCAGATCACTAAGAGTCTGATCTAGTAGTGAGACCCTGAACACCCTGTAGACCCTTCTCTAAAACAATCAAAAATAATTTCTAAAGCTAGAAGAGTGAGGTCTTGGAAGTCACATCCATTTCTACACATGAGACACAAGCACATGTGAGACCGCTCTCCTAGGGGCCTGTGAACCAGATGTACCTTGGTCCTTTTGTCCAAGAGGGATCGAAGCGCCATCCGAAGGCCTCAGCCATCCCTCCCCAAGCTCCAAGCCACACAGCGTACATTACATAATTCAGCTGGGAACATACAGGCTTTTCGCTGATGGAGAAAACCATTGCCCCATAGACCTAGTAGGCAGGCAAGCTCCCTGCCAGTGCCCAATGCTCTCCGAGGACACTTGGGCAATTGTCCTCAGGGAACCCAGCTGACTCCCGCATGCCTGGCTACCTGCTTATTTTGTAGACCAGCCCACCACATTGGATTATGTGGGGGCACGCTGCACATATGCACACCCTGAGAGGCCCCACGAAGGCTCTCAGCTGAACAATAATGCAGGAGAACAGATGGAACTGGAGGCCACTGTGTTCAACAACATCAACCACACAGAAGGGCCAGGGTCACATGGCCCTTTTCTCTCCTGTTGAAGCAGGTGGAGGGAGATGTCATGAAAGGGGAAAGGATGTTGCCACCAGGGCAGAGGCAAGGGGAACTAGAGAGGGAAGCAGAACAAATGGGGACCATCAAGGTTGGGGTGTGGATATGTAAAAGAAATCCATTTCACTGATGGTGGTTGGACAGGATATTATGTCGGCTTCTAGTACCATGGTCACTAGGAAAATAATTATTGAATTTTTTATATAATTCAGGTATAAAAAGTAAGATAAGTAAACAGCTACACTCTTAATTTACTGATAAGAGACATCTGCTATAATAATGTCTGTAAGTATAATATCATGTAGGCGCCTTGTACGATACCAAAACAGTATGAAAACAGTTTGCAATGTATTAATTTATCGAATCTGTCTTGTTAGGTGTCTTAAAACCATCTGATTCATATTTGTACTTCAATAAAATAAAAAATAAATAAATAAATAAAAACACCACCCAGTGTTGGGGAGGCTGAGACAGGAGGATCACTATGAGTCCCAGATGCCATAGCAAGACCCTGTACTAAATAAACAAATGATTTAAAAATAAAAGAAGAAAAGAAATCGATTTCATTTTCAATGAACATGAAAATGATTAGACTTTTAAAATTGTAAAAAAAAAAAAAAAAAAAGAAAAGAAAAGAAAAAAGAAAGAAAGAAAAAGAAAAGCTCACTCCTCGGGGAGAACTGTTGTGCCTGGACACTGTGGTCATCAGAGCTTTGTCACTGGCTCTGGGATCTGGGGCAGCCCTGCCCCTCCTCAGCCTCCAGCTTCTGTTCTGCAGGACAATGCTTTCCTGAGTTCTTCTCCAACCTTAGTGTGTTCAGTGATTGTACTCAAAACATTCTACAAAGTATAAGAAAGAGATGAATTAATCTGAGTCCTTAGGTACTATGGAGTAAATGTATTCTCTCTGATATGTATTTATCAGACATAAATCATTGTGAGATAAACAGGAATCTAGTATGGGTTTTTTTGTTCTTGTTTTTTAAGGTACGATCCAGTGTCAGAGTTATCTTAAGGTCCCCTCTGTCACCCCAAAATTGACCATGACTCACGAGGACAAAGGCAGATCTTAAAAGTCATTAACGTTTACAAACATATCCAGAAGACAGTAGGAATTTGTTCAGTTTTTTAAATCATATTTTTTTTGCTATTGTTGGTCTCATTGTTTTGTGAAGGTTACTGGCATAATTGTTTGGTCATCATTCAAGGATAAAATAATGCTATGGTGCAAAGTTCAAAGTACTCCTTTATGTTCTAGCTTCCAAATTCAGGATTAAAGAACTAGATTAGGTGCAGATCTCTCTGGCTGAGCAGGGGTGAGTTGGCAATTTGAAGTATGCAGCTCACCGCAGGCTGTTTTCCTATTGGGCTTTTCAAAATTTGCAAGCCTGTGTGGATACTTGCGTGTATGCGCACACGCGTGCCAGTGCGCTCGGGGTGGATTAGGCCTCGGCCCATGCGAACTGCAGCTCCACCACTGGGCACCCCCTTCCACTGAGCCCGTCGTGCGCAGCAGGACTAAGTCCGCCCTCTCTGGCTCGTCTTCCACAGGCAACAACTCTGGCTTGCTCGCCCTCCTCGCTCTCTGCTGCCGTGGGGTCCATGGACGGCTACGTACACTTCCTGGACGTTCGCAGTGCGGAGGCCCCGAGGGTGGCCCACAAGGCCTTCCTCTCCCATGCGCCGGTGCAGCACCTCACGTAAGCACTCGAGGCCAGCGGTGCTTTGCCAGGCCTGTCCCCCGAGACACTACTGCCACTGCCGCTTTTAAGGGCTACATTTAGGGGCCAGGGAGATGGATCAGTGGAATAAGTGCTTCCCTGGCAAGCATAAGGGCCTGAGTTCAATCCCTGGACCCTCAAAAAAAACTGACATAAGTGCTACATTTGGTTGGAATAGTAAAATGGCTCACCCAGTGTAACGTTCAGAGAGTAGGGAGGGGTGGGGGGTGCAGGGAGACATCCCTGCCCGCCAAGCTCTCTCCCTGGAGGTGCCTGTCCCGGTCTCCTGGGGGGCCCTCTGCTCCTTGGCAGGGTGCCAACCCCTGCTTGGACCTGCGGAGCTCCAGGCCGCTCCCCACTGTTCAGGTGGGGTTTTACTACCTGCTCCGCGTGACCCAGATAGGATGTGCGCTGAGCCCAGAGTCTCTGCACTGCTCTGGAAAGGCGCAAACCATATACCAAGCTCTGGAGCTCCCCCCACACACACACATCGTGGTATATACTGAAAATTATTGCACATCAACTTTTCTCATTTTTCTTTATAGTGATATGGGATTCCAGTACATATTTTTCTTTTTATCTTAAACAGCATGTTGATGGACATTTAGATTGTTTCAAATCATTTAAAGCAGTATTTTTAAAGCACTGTGGTAGACAGACTGAATTCGGACCGAGGGGCTGGTGTTACTGTTCTGTATTGCAGCTCCTTGAATAGGAATCCTGAAACACTGGTCAGAAAGGAGTACATACAGCGACCCCTGCTGGATTAGGGAATTCAGCTTCAGAGAAAGGGCCAGCACCTTTGCCCTGTTTCACATGGGGGCTGGGTTGCCATCTTTTTTTTTTTTTTTTTTTTTTCCATTTATTTTTATTTTATTAAAATACAAATGTCAATCAGACAGTTTCAAGACACCTTAACCATACAGAGTCGATGAATTAATACATTGCAAACTGTTTTCATAACGTTTTGGTACTGTACAAGGTGCATACATGAAATTATATTTACAGGTTTTTTTATAGCTGAATTATATCA
>PVKA01034756.1:0-23191 GCA_004027165.1 Ctenomys sociabilis | reverse complement strand
TGGGGATTGAACTCAGGCCTTGTGCTTGCCAGGGAAGCACTTATTCCACTGAGCCATCTCCCTAGCCCCAGTCTCAGCCTCCCAATGTTGGGATTATAATGTGCCATCACACCTGGTTTAATGACAGATTTTAAAACTGTTGAATACTTTCATTTTTCCCCCCTTTGTTTTGTGGTAGCTTCATCTTGCAATTTCTGTCCCAGGAACTAGCACATGCCAGTTAGGTATTTTCTCATTTAAGCTACATCTCCATCCCTTTTTACTTTATTTTGAGCAAGGTGTTGCTAAATTGCCCAGGTTGGCCTTAGACATACAATCCTTTCATAGCTTCCCTGAGTAGTTGTGATGACAGGTTAAAGGCTTTCTTTTTATTTTTCTTTGTTTTTCCTTTAAAAGAAACTTAAGGTTTTTTTTTGTAGATGTTGCTATTTTCTTTTGTGGATCTTTACCTTTAGCGAGCCTCCAAGAGAGGCTGGAATGTCCTGTGCGCTGTTGCTAGTGGGAGTTTTTACCAAGTCCTGTGGCTGTGGGTATAGTTCCTGTTTAGGGGCACAGAGAAGAAATTGTGACACAATAGAAAATATTTGTTTTCCTCTAGTTTATTTTTTTGGTAAAACTGGGCGATTGAACTCAGGCCCTTTTACTTGCCAGGGAAGTCCTTATTCACTAATCCATCTCCATTTAGATGATCATAGTACAGGTTTGCCCCGAACTGTTTTCAGAACTGATTGAAGTGGAAATGTTTTTGTTAAGAAAGTTTCATAGGAGAGACATTTTATAAAAAATGCCTGTTTAAAGAAAAAGGGTCTGGGGAGATAGCTCAATAGAAGAAACACTTGCCTGCCAGCTCATGGTCCTTAGTTCAATCCTTGGTACTGCAAAAGGAAATAGAGGCCTGCCATATTGCTCAGCAGATGGAGGGGAGGTTCGATCCCTTGATCCCTTGGCCTGCCTTGCCGGCCCCCACCCCCTACAGCAGCTGAGACAGCAATTGAGACTGAGTGTGATCGCATGCCCCTGTAATCCTGTAATCCCAGCGTTTTGGGAGACTGTAAACGGGCAGATCACTATGAGTCATCTAGTAGTGACACCCTGAACACCCTGTAGATCCTTCTCTAAAATACAAAACATAAAGAAAAGGGAATAACAGTTTGTGGGATGTACAAACTATTTTGCCCTAGGGAAAACCAAGGATTTTGTGTCTCATTTTTGTAGCTTTGATTGATCATCCTTTATTTTGTGGAACTGGGGATTGAACTCAGGCTCTTGTGCTTGCAGGCAAGTCCCTCTAATGAGATTTTTGAGATAGGGTCTCATAGTGTAGGCTAGCCTCAGATTTGCAGTAATTGTCCTGCTTTAAGTCTCTGGTGTATTAGGTTTATTTATTTACTTATTTATTTTGCTATCAGGTTGGTCTTGAACTCACAGAGAATCCTCCTTCCAAGCACTGCTTCCCAAGTGCTGGGGTTACATGTGTATGCTATCATTGCATGCAACCATGCCCAACTCTAATGAGCTTTTATTTTATTTTATTTTTGTTTTATTGAAGTACAAATATCAATGAGACAGTTTTAAGATACCTTGACAAGATGGATTTGATAAATTAATACATTGCAAACTGTTTTCATAATGTTTTGGTATCATAGAAGGTGCATACATGATATACTTACAGACATTATTATACCATGTCTCTTATCAGTAAATTAAGAGAGTGTAGCTATTTGCCTATCTTATTTTTTATACCTGAAGTACATCAAAGATTCACTAATTAATACTTTCTACCTTGTTATTTTCCTAGTGGTTGTCCATAGTAGTAGAAGCTGACATAATATCCTGTCCAACCACCATTAGTGCAAATCTTGCCTCTCATAGAATTATGTAGAAGTGCAATGTTATCTATCACAACTGTACTGTCCATACACACACATCATGATTCTTCCTTTCTATACCCCTTCCTTTGTCTACACCTGTCAAAGATGGGCACTCCATTGTCATTCAACTAATTTAGGTGCCTGAACTAGATAACATCTAATGGGATTTTAATAACCATAAGCAGTTACGTAGATCAATAGTATATGTATTTTACAAATAAGCACCCAAAGTGAAGGTGGTATGGCATTGTTAGCAGTGATTCCTTGCTAGCATGTGTACCAGTTGAATGGTTACTATATCCAGCATGGATGTTTTGCTTATTTAACACCAGGGACTTAGGACTTTGAGGAAGTGTATTACAGGGTATCTAGGAGTGGAGTAGGTGGTGTGAGGGCAGACCTAGTAGAATGTGGTACTGGGAGTATGGATTGCTGGCCCTGGTCTCACTATATCCCCTGGATAGCAGATCCTTCTCATTGATACCTGGAAGAGTGGTGAAGGGTACCTGAATATCCCATTCTAGCTACTGTTGTTTAGAAATTGATTAATTTGGTCAACCTTTGCTTTCCTCTAACTTTTTTACTTTTTGCCCTTTTTTTTCTGTTAGATTTTCCAAATGTCATGTAGAAATAATACTTGAATAATTGATTTTCCAAATGTCATCTAGAAATAATACTTGAATAATTGATTTTCCAAATGTCATCTAGAAATAATACTGGAATAATTGAACTCATAGGTTTTGCATCCATGGTTTCCACTAACCTTGGATTGAAAATATTTGGAACATATGTCTGTGAAAGTATATACAATTTGTTGTTACAGTTCTCCCCAAATAGATCAGTGTGGTGCCATTTATGTACCATTTACATTATATTAGATATTTTAAGAAATAGTATATAGAGAGGATTTAAAGTGTTCAGGAGAATGTACATAGTCACAGAAATTCTATACCTTTTTTTGCAGAACTGTGTATTGAACTCAGGCCCTTGTGCTTGCCAGGGAAGCACTTATTCTACTGAGCCATCTCCCTGACCCCTATAACATTTTATGTAAGGGACTTCAGCACTAGGATTGGGGATGAGGTAATGTAGACGACCTGTGAAGTTCTGGAGCCAGATAAACCCTACCTCAATATCAAGGGTGAAAAGACAGCTATACTATACTTGAAATTTTGTGGTTTTTTTTTTTTTTTTTTTTTTTTGTAAAAATTCAAAAAAAAATCTAACTTGGCCAGTCAGATAACTCAGTGGATTAAATCTGTGTAGGCAGATTCAGGGACCAGGATTCTATCTCTGTATGCTGGGCACACTGAAACTGCAGTTGAGATTGGGCCTAGTGTTGCCTGTAACCCCAGCACTTTGGTTGCTGAAAACAGGAGGATCACTATGAGTCTGATCTGTGTAGTGAGACTATAGATCCTGCAGACTCCAAATTAAATTTTTAAAAATCCTCAAACTTTGTAGTTCTTTTCAGGAAAACAGCTTTGAACTATTGTCTTATATAAATTCAGACATGGCACTCTTTGGTGCTTGTAATCAAACTCAGGACCTTGCCCTTGCGCTACTGAGCCATAACCCTGGCCCTATGGCACTCTTTAGGGGAAACTTTTTTAAAATTTAAATAGAAAGACACTAACTGGGCCGGGGAAATGGCTCAGTGGAATAAGCGCTTCTTGGCAAGCTCAAGGGCTGAGTTCTATCCCCAGTTTCGCCAAAAAAAGAATACACAAGTAAGTATAGTATCTTCTGACTGAAATACAAATATATAGTCCTTCTCATTCTTGAGTGTATCTTCATTGTTACTATTGATGTCAGTATTTGCTTATCCAGCAATATATGTGCTACTGTTCATTTTCTGCATAGCTATATCAAAGCAGGGGAAGAGAATTGACATAAAAGTACCCACAGATAGAAAAATATAACTATATTCAGTGATCAGGAAAACGGAGCATCTCAATGATTTATTTTTTTGTTTTCTGTGCTACCAGAGATTGAACCTGTGTTTATCAAGCAGGTGCTTATGCTGATGTTATATCCCCGATGTCTCAATGATTTAGAATTTCATCTGTTTCATATCAAGAGCTGAACTTCATTTTTAAGTTTCTTTTTTGGGGGGGTTTTTAAAAGTTTTTTTTTGGGGGGGTCTTTTTGAGATAGGGTGTTGCTGGCCTTGAGCTCACTTTGTAGCTCAAGTTGGTCTTGAATTCACAGTGATCCTCCTGTGTTAGCCTCCTGAGTGCTGTGATTAACAGGAGTGCTCCACTATCCGGATGTGAACTGCATTTTAAGAGAAGGGATAGAATAATGAAAAGTGGGCGACAATTAAAGTATATTCCTAGGTGATACTAAAGTGATATGTTATTGGCAGTGCCCATCTAGTGGCCTGCTAGAATTGCTGTTAAGACAAATGGAAAGCTGGGGAGATAGTTCAGTGGTTTAAGCACTTGTCAAGTGCAAGGACCCAAATTTGATCCCACACTAAGTACCACATGCTGTGCTGGCCATTCAAACCTGGCAGCCCCAGGAACCACTTGTGGTGTGCATGCCTATAATCCCAGCACTGGGGAGGCTGAGATAGAGTCACTGTGTGTCCAAGCTGCATGGCGAGACCCTGTACCAAACAAAGGTTTTTTATTGTGTATGGCTCAGCCCTACCTAGGGGCAGGGCTAGTGTGGCATGTGGTGCCAGGGATAGAGCTGTGGTCCCTGAGTCTTACCTAAGCTTGCCTAAGCAGGTGCTTTAGACAGCTGAGCTATCTTGAAGGTCCCATAACTAAAAGATTAAAAAGATATTTTTTTAAAAGGGTAATTGTACTAAAAATTTCCATCAGTGTTTTGAAAATAGCAGTTAATGTGTAGAGTTTTCACCTTGACTAATTGTATGCTGATACCTGATATAAGCAACACTACATTGAGGACAGCAATGTGTAATGCAGAAACCATGCTTGAATACTTGTCATCTCGCTCTTCTAAATGTGTACCATTTCTAATATCATATCAGTTGTTACTATACTCTCTTCAAAGTAGATTAAAAATAAAAGACAAAAAGAAAGGAGGGACAAGAACAAGAACAAAAAGTTTAAAAAGGGACAGATAGTTTTCCTGGGTTATTACTGCAGTAGTTTCCAAGAAAGTCACATTATTTTTCCCTTTTTTCTTACTGTACAGTTAGTATATAACCATACCTTTTGTTTGAAATCCAGAATTCAAGTAGATTTCTTTTTATTTATTTTGTGGAACTGGGGATTGAACTCAGGACTTTGCGCTTGCCAGGCAAGTGCTTATTCTACTGAGCTATCTCCCGAGTTATATTTCTTTTTTAAAAAATGTATTTGGTTATTATAGGGTCTTACTATGCAGCTCATGATCCTCCTGTTTTCAGCCTCCCCAGCACTGGGATTACAGGTGTACAGCACCATGCCTGAACTAACTATATGACTGGCTCAGCCCACCGGGGGGTTTGGGGCTGGCGCGGCTGGCGCGGCTGGCGCTGGTATGATATAAGGTGCTGGGATTGAACTGTGGTCTCTGTGCTTGCCTAAGGAGGCACTTTAATTTGCTATCTCCCCAGCCCTCGAGTAGGTTTCTTGACTTACATTGTATATATGTTTTCTTTTACATCTAGATAGTTTACATTCAGGAGAAAACAATCCAGAAAAAGAAGAACAAGCAGGTCAAGATGTGCAGCTCTGTAGCTGCCAAATTGTGGTTTTTGACAGATCGCCGCATCAGGGAAGATTACCCCCAAAAAGAGATCCTACGGGCTTTGAAAGCCAAATGTTGTGAGGAGGAACTGGACTTCAGGGCTGTGGTTATGGATGAGGTGGTACTGACAGTTGAACAGGGAAATCTTGGTAAGTACATAGAGTGATATTTTGGGGTATTTGGGATATTAATGAGAATGCGGTTAATCTGCAAGTTTTAGTAATAATTATGGTAAATGAGTGAACAGCCTTATTACTAGATATGTAATGGAAACTTAGTACATTTTATGGGAGAAGTAACACAAACATTTCCCTAGTTGTATTATGTACAAACAGTTAAAAGTGTGTGTGTGTGTGTTTTACTGGGGATTGAACTCGGGTACTTCTCAATGAACTATGTCTCTAGCCCTTTTTTAAATTTATCTGAGATAGGATCTTACTAAGTTGTACAGTTTCCTAGGTTGGGCTCAAATTTAGGATTCTTCATTGCTAGGATTATAGGAAGACATCTCTGGCTTTTAAACCAGTTTCTTATACACTGTGCAATTAGGTCTTTTTAAATAATTTATTTTGTACAGGGTCTCCTGCAGCTCTGACTCCTGTAGTAATCCTCCTGTTTCAGCCTGGGATTACAGGTGTGCACCATCATACCTGGTTTCAGTGGCCATCTAGTTTCAGTGCCTGACATGGTGTTCCTAGGGTTTGAGGGCTAGTAAGACATGTGGTATAGGGGATTGAACCCAGGTCTTTCCTCTTGACAGGCAGGCGCTTAGACCACCAAGCTGTCTCGCTAGCCTAGCTAGCCTATAATCGGGTCTTGTTTTCTGTTTCACTCTGATAGTCTCTTTTTAAAGAAACTATTGCCATTTAAAATGATTGCTGGTGTGTAGATTAAAATATCATTTGTTACTTCGTTTTCTCTTTTATAAGTTTGTTTCCTGTTTTTTTTTTTTTTTGAACAACACTGGATATCAAGTGGGGGACCTTATGCTTGCCAGACAGGGAGCCCTGACTTTTTTTTCTTTGATTTTTGTTCTTAATTTTTTTTTTTTTTTTTAAATTTGGAGACAAGGTCTCACTATGTAGTGCAGGCTGGCCTTGAATTCACAGGGCTCCTGCTGCCTCTGCTTCCTGAGTGCTGGGATTACAAGGGGTATGTCACCATGCCTGGCTACTGTCCTGCTCCTTTATGGTTTCAGTTAAGCACTTTATCTATATCTGTTTTCTTAATTTGTCAGTTAAATATTTACTTTAAGTGGTTGCCTTAGGGTTTGTAATATAAAGACTAATCTAGGTTTACTTCCAAATATTACTATACTATTTCATAGGTAGAAGCCCTTTGTAATAACAAGATGTTAACAGTTTCTCCGTCTTTTTAAACAACAATCTACCAAGTGTTGAGCACTAGAACTAGAGCCTTGCATATGCTAGGCAAGAGCTCTCTGCCATTGAGCTTCCCTAGCAGTTTTGTTTCTTCAGAGGGTTTCACTAAGTTGCTCAAGTTGTTTCCAGTCTGAGAGTCCTGAAGAGCATGATGGAAGACAAGGCAAGACACAAGGGGCTGAAATTGTGAAAGGTAGTTCTTGATTTGGGGCCTGCTCTTATGCCAAGGTAGCGCAGTCTATTGAAGACGAAAAGGGTTGCTCCTGGACACAACACAGATGGGGCCTCAGGAAATTCTTTTTCCTTGCTTCCGGTCCTTTTTAATCTAGATTTTTAAATCAGATTTGTTATGTCATAGTTCTGAGCCAGGTGCCTTTCTCTTTTTTTTTTTTTTGGTGGAACTAGGGTTTGAACTCGGGCCCTTTGCACTTGCCAGGGACGCACTTATTCCGCGGAGCCATCTCCCTGGCCCCTCAGGTGCCTTTCTAACATGCTGCCAAAACCAAAAAAGTAAATCCAAGAAGGACCTGGAGCTATTGTCCTCAGGGAGAGCTGCAAGAGTGTCTAGGGCTGCCACGGGTGTTGGAGGTGCTTCCAGAAGGAGTGCTGGCTTATTTTACATAGCAGTGTTCTTTAGGTTCAGTATTCCTGCGTTTATTTTTATTTTATTTTTTTATCTTTTTGAGACAGGGTCTCACTATGCAGTTCAGGCTGGCCTTAAGCTCACTTTGTAGCTCAGGCTGGTTTCGAACTCACAACAATCCTGCTGCCTCAGCCTCCCGAGTGCTGGGATTACAGGCCTGCGCCACCGCGCCCGGCTAGGATTCCTACTTTTAAAGGCTGATACTCCATTGTGTATACACCTTTCTTGCTGTTATCGTAAAGTCTGTGGACAGATACTTAGGCTGTTTATATTTCTTGGTTGCTAGGGACAATTCTGCAGGGACCATGGGAATGCAGATAGTTATGTTTTGAAGTGGAATTGCTTGATGAACATATGGGAGATCCGATCTATCTATCTATCTATCTTTTTTTTTTTTTTTTTTTTTTTGAGACAGGGTCTCGCTATGCAGTTCAGGCTGGCTTTAAGCTCACTTTGTAGCTCAGGCTGGTCTCGAACTCACAACAATCCTCCTGCCTCAGCCTCCCGAGTGCTGGGATTACAGGCATGCGCCACCACGCCCGGCTATCTATCTATCTATCTATCTATCTATCTATCTATCTATCTATCTATCTATCTGAGACAGGATTGCAGTGTGTTTCAGTCAGGCCTTGAGCTCACTTTGTAGCTCAAGTTGGTCTTTAACTCAATCCTCTCAAGTGCTGAGATTATAGGCATGTGCAGCGGAGCCTTCGATAGCTCAGTTGGTAGAGCAGAGGACTGTATAGGTATGTGCTACCATGCCTAACACTTTATTTTTAAGTTTTTGAGAAACTGCAATACTATTTTCCGTGGGTTATGCTGATTTATGTTCCCCCTGAGCTATCTGGCCAGCCTGTATCTATTTATTTTTTTAAACTATTGCTCTCTGAACTGATTACATAGGCATATATGTATACATGATCCATTCTACCAGTGTGACTGCACATAATTTATAGTCCTAATGTATTCTTCAAGTAGAGGTTCTAATCTGATGTACATTTAATTTAATCTCATAATTTTTGGTTTTGTGTACTTATCTTGTCATACCAGCCATTATCTTTTGCTTTCTATTACAGCTGAAGCCATGTTTTTGAAATTTAAAAAAAACACCTATACACATAAGCTTTTGATCTAACATTGCTGTTAATACTTCTGTTGACCTGTCAAAACTACTATGCATCAGAGCCATCACCATAGAAGTGAATATATTTGTGTCTGTAGCTTTCCCACTAGGGATGAAGTCTTGAAAGCAAAGGCCTTATTTCTAGGGGCTGGGGAGATAGCTCAGTGGAATAAGTGCTTTCCTGGCAAGTGCAAGGACCTGAGTTCAATCTCTACTTCCACGCCAAAAAAATAAAAAAAAAAAATAAAAAAAAATACCTTATCTGTCTTGCTTGTCAATCTTGAGCACATAGAAAAGAATCTTGAAACAATATTGAATAAAGTACCTTTTTTTTGTCTTTTTGAGACAGGGTCTCACTGTGCAGTTCAAGCTGGCCTTAAACTCACTTTGTAGCTCAGGCTGGTCTCGAACTCACAATAATCCTGCCTCAGCCTCTGGAGTGATGGGATTACAGGCATGCGCCGCCACACCTGGCTAAAGTACCTTTCTTTAAATGGTTAAAAATGCAGTTTCTCTATAAAATGTAATTGAGAAGTTCCAGTGGTGCAATCGGTTAGCGCGGTACTTATATAAAATGTAATTGAATTAGCCCAGAAAAATGGTGAAATAGGGCCTGCCAAATAGCTCAGTGCATTAAAGCACCTGTTTAGACACACGGGTCGGGGGCAGACAGGCACAGGAGTCGGGGGTTTGATCCCCAGTCTGTCCCTCCTGCTGTGCTGGCCCCACCCCCAGGGCACACTGGGACAGTGACTGAAACTAGGCATGATGGCACACCTGTAAACCCAGTACTTGGGAGCCTCTAAACAGGAGGATCATTATGAGTCCAGTCTATGTAGTGAGAATGTAGACCCTGTACTAAATACAAAAGAAAAAAGAAATAAAGCTACTTATATATTGAGTAGAAAGATGTCTGTGGTATACTTTTTAAATGCTGGAAGACATTTACATAAAGCAATATAAGATCTCTTTAATAACATGTATATTTTTCTATATGCTTAGAAGATAGTGGCAGTAGCTCATACTAGTAACTAGGGAGTTGGTGAAAAGTATGTTCTGAAATTTTATATTTGGATATTTTAAACAAATAACTTTTTTTTTTTTTTTTTCTTTTTTGCGGGACCAAGGATTGAACTCAGGCCCTTGCGCTTGCCAGAGAAGGGCTTATTCCACTGAGCCATCTCCCCGGGCCCCAAACAAATAACTTTTAAGTCAAATAACTTTTAAGTATTTATTTGTTACAAGGTCCCATTATGCATCCAGACTTTAGTGATCCTCCTGTCTCAGCCTCCCCAGCACAGGGATTATAGGTGTGTGCCACCATGCTCAGTTTCAGGGCAGGCAGAGTGCATGGAGTGGCCAGTGTTCTGGGGCTGACATCGCATGGGATAACAGGAACCTATCCTGGGTCATTGCACTTGCCAGACAGGTGCTTAGACCACCAAGCTATCTCCCCTACCTCTCAAATAATAGCCTTTAAGGATTAAGTCTGTCTAATACTTTGTTCCTTTTGGGTATGCAGATAAGGTCAGTAATTCAGCATGCTGTGAGGCTGAGGTATGAGGAGTGCAAGTGTGAACCTAGCCCAGGTAGCTTAGCAGCTTATCAGGACTGTCCCAAAATAAAAAAGCACCCTGGGCTCACTCCCCAGTACTGGGGTTGGGGTGGAGGGCCACCTTGTTCCTGTAAAGAATGAAATTGTGTAGAAATTTGAGGAACTGTCCTTTATAAAAACTTTTCCTTTTAGAAGCAAATGAATTCACTTGAAACACAAAGTGTGGATAGTTGCCTGAAGCACAACATTGGAGTTCCCTGTTTTGCCTTTCTTTTCTGTCTTGTCATTGATCATAGGGAAGCTACTTTTTATTCTTTATCCTTTGAAGACATTTTGAGTATATAATTGCATTTGCTTTTGTAATCCAAACTTTTTTTTGGGATTTTTTTCTTTCTCTTTCTGTATATTTCCTTCTATTGGGTTTGACTTTATTCCTGTATGTTTCAGGTCTGCGGATCAATGGAGAACTCATTTCAGCCTATCCCCAGGTGGTGGTGGTGAGAGTCCCCACCCCTTGGGTGCAGAGTGATAGTGACATCACTGTGTTGCGTCATCTCGAGAAGATGGGCTGCCGATTGATGAACCGACCTCAAGCCATCCTGAACTGTGTTAATAAATTTTGGACATTTCAAGAGTTAGCTGGCCATGGTGTTCCTCTGCCAGATACTTTCTCTTATGGTGAGACGTTATGTAAGAATATATAGCCTACATTTTGGAACCACTGCTAGCTGATTAGTTTTGAGATCTATATTAAACTAAGAATTGTTTTTTTTTGTTTGTTTGTTTGTTTTTTAGTTAGCATATTGCTAGATAGTTTAGGGGTGGCCTTGAGAACGCAGTGTATACCCCAAGCTGGTCTTAAGCTTGTGACCTCCTTCCTCAGTCTCCTAAATGCTGGGATTACAGGGATGAGCTATCGCCCCAAGCCTTAAGTGTTAGATCTATGAACTTGAAAAAGATTTTAATAGAAATAATGACTTTCAGTTTTAACAAACTGGACAAAGAATTATGAATCACATCTTTAGATAGTTCCATGATATGGATAAATTTGGGTTAGCCAGCTTTTTTGGTATTGGCTAGATAGTATGGTTTTACGGACCATACATTCTTTGGTGTATGAAAACTAATAACAGTGCATAAGCAAGTGAGTATGTCTCTGTTCCAGTAAAACTATTTGACTAGATAATAGGACAAATCTGGCCCGCAGCTTTAAACTTGAGGTAAAAGAAGAAAATTCAATGTTGCAATTTAATTCTTATTGTCTTACCGTTTCGCTGACTCTTCATGTGTTCATTTTTTGTTTTTATTTTTGTTTTTTGTTTTTTGCAGAACCAGGGATTGAACTCAGGCCCTTGTGCTTCTCGGACAAGTACTTATTCTACTGAGCCCTTTCCCTGGCCCCCATGTGTTCATATTTTTATAGAAAATTACCAGGCAGTTCTTAAAACAGTTGTTCTATAGTAAGGGAAAATTTTTAACAGTTCAATCTGTGGATTATTACTCATGTAATATATAATAAAAACATAGGAACACCAAATTGTTATAAGAATCTGTTGTTTGTGATCATCTATCAATAACAAGTCATAAACACAGGTTATATAGTACTGTACTTTGAGTAGTACTGTTCTGATGGTTATGTTAATAAATTTCCTGTCCTTCCTGTCTGCTATGGATCAGTATGGACTGTTTTCCACATAGGCATTTCTTTAAATAAATGTCCAGTAGAGTGCTTGGAGATTGAACCGTTCTCACTATGCAGTTCAGACTCTGCCCAGACTCTGTGGCTGGCTTAGCCTGCCACCATACTCTATTGGACATTTATTTGGAGAAATGCCTATGTGGAAAACAGTTCATACTGATCCATAGCAGACTAAGAAGGACAGGAAATATATTAGCATAATCCTTGTCAGAATAGTACTACTGAAAGTGTGGTCCGATAACCTGTGTTTATGATTTGTTATTGATACATGATCACACAGAGTAAGCAGTTCCATGCCTCGGATTGAACCGTGGTCCCTATGCTTGCCTAAGCAGGCCCTTTAGTCCACTGAACTATCTTGCTCACCCCAACACTGGCTAATTTTACTTGCAGAGGAAAAAAAAAGTCAGAATTAATATAAATTGAGAAATATGTTCTTCCAGTTGCATTTGAGATACTAGCTTATATTATGGTTCTGCAATTCTAATTTGTTTTTTTTTCTGCCTTTTTGAGACAGGGTCTCACTATGCAGTTCAGGCTGGCCTTAAACTCACTTTGTAGCTCAGGCTGGTCTTGAACTCAGCACAATCTTCCTGCCTCAGCCTCCTGAGTGCTGGGATTACAGGCATGTGCCACCATGCCCGGTTGTGCAATTCTAATTTTTATAAGAATGAATGTCAGAAAAAGATTAACCAAAGTAGCAAATGCTACTTTGATGAACTCACATTTGGTAAACAAAATCACCTTTCTCTGCCCTGAAAATTTTTTATATTGTTATTTAATGAACCATTTCCTGGCTTAATTTCTTCTGTTGTCAGGCTGAAGTTTTACAATCCATTCCAGACCTGGGGAGATAGCTCAGTAGCACAAACACTTGCCTGGCAAGTGTAGGGTCCTGAGTTCAATCCCCAGTACCACAGGAAAAAAAAAATTACAATGTAGTCCATTTTCTCTTACCTTGCTGCTGTATCATTTGTTGCTGGGCAGTAAGGAGCAGGAACCCTGTGAATGCTGAGTATCTCAGTGTAGAAAGAATTTTGACTTAAAAAATGGAGGTAAAAAGTTATGTGTGTTTGGTAACCAAGGAGGGGGTATGTGCCCACGCCTGTGTACACACTTGCACATGTGTACAAGCACATTTGTGCATTTGTGCGTGTATGTGTAAATGCAGCATCTCTGAAACCTTGGCTAAGTCTTTTCAAGTACTGTTCTGTTTCTTAATCAGGAGATTATATGTATTATACTAATATAGACCTTTACAGTTTGTGTAGGGAAGGACTAAGGGATAAAAATATGAAAAATATGAATGGGGAAATTTGCTCAGCTAAAAAGTATTTTAATTTGGATAACAAAATGTGTATAGTGTTAAGATAACTAACCTGTTTCAAAGTGTGGTTGTTTACAATTGATAATTATATTTGAAGTTTATATTCTCTTAAGAAAAATATTAATCATCAGTCTTTAGCTTCTACCTTTTGTGCTGTCTTTTTTTTTTTTTATTTTTTTTTTTTTTGTCTTTTTGAGACAGGGTCTCACTATGCAGTTCAGGCTGGCCTTAAACTCACTTTGTAGCTCAGGCTGGTCTCGAACTCACAACAATCCTCCTGCCTCAGCCTCCCGAGTGCTGGGATTACAGGCATGCGCCACCACGCCCGGCTCTGTGCTGTCTTTATCAAGAAAATTGATCACAAAATACTTCTGCTGTTGTACTTGTTAAATTTCTTTCTTTTGGTCTTTTCTTCAGGTGGCCATGAAAATTTTGCTAAAATGATTGATGAAGCAGAAGTGCTGGAATTCCCAATGGTGGTAAAGAATACACGGGGTCATAGAGGTATGTATCAGTTGTTGATGTGGTACAGAACTTTGAAGTTCTGTTGCAAGTTAGGAAAGACAATTTTGAAGGGCTGGCTGAATAACTCAGCGGATTAAAGGGCCTGGGAGCAGTCACAGGGGCCTGGTGTTCATCCCCAAGCCTGCCATGCCAGCCCCACACCCAGGGTGTACTGAGATAACAATTGAGACTGGGCATGGTGGTGCATACCTGTAATCCCAGCTCTTAGGAGGCTGTAAACAGGTGGATCACTAGAGTCCCAATCTAGTAGTGAGACCCTGAACACCCTTCCCTAAAATAAAAAAGACAATTTTGAGATAAGGCTTTTGAGGAATAATTGGAGATAGATACATTATACTTTGAAGGCTAATTGTATAAGAGGGAAGAATCCTAAAAATTTTAAAAGATATTATTTGAAAATAGTGACTTCAGATTAAGCAAGACTTGTTTTCCTGAGGCAGGCTCTCACTGTGTAGTTCAGATTGTCCCTAAACTCAAGGTGATCCTCCTGTCTCAGTCTCCTGAGCGATAGGACAAGTGCCATTATACCCAATAAGACTAAGGAAGAACTTTTGTTTTGTGTTTTTGAGATGGCTGGCCTTGAGCTCACTTTGTAGCCCAGGCTGGTCTCCAACTTGAAATGATACTCTTTCCTCAGCTTCCCAAGTGCTGAGATTATTTATGTGGGCCACCATGTCTGACCTTTAAGGAAAAAATTGTAAGGCATAAAGGGGTATGTAAACCCAAAAATAATGTGTGCTTTGTGCCTTGATAGGAGTAGCTGGGTCAGAATTCAGCTGAGACTGTTGAGTATATGAATATTCTTTTATATTTGGCTTTTCCAGTATGGCAGTTAAAAAGACTCAATGCCTCCCACAGTGAGTGCTACTCTATTAAATAAGCTGCATGATCTTTTGTAACCTAGCCTTAGGTGTCCTATATAGACTTGCCTGTGCTATATTCTTTTGGTTGGAATAAGACTGTCCCTCCTAGATTCAGCAGGAATAAACATAAATCTTGTCCTTCAAGAGCAGAATTTATAATCATATATTAAAAAGAGCTATCTCCATTATCACAAAAATGCAGCCACCACAGTTTAACAGACAAACAAATTCAGAAATAAATTGAAGTGTAATAGTAACAATGTGGTATGTTGCTAACTAATACAGTATTGATTTTTAATCATATATAATATACTTTTTAATTCACTTTTTTTTTCCCCCCTCTCTAGGACTGGGAGTTGAACTCAGGTCCTTGTGCTTGCCAGGGAAGCGCTTATTCCTCTGAGCCATCTCCCTGGCCCCATCACTTTAATTCAAAGGGAAAGTGTTTTAGTAATTGAGGCTAACATTACTAGCTAACTTCTGATAGAATACAAATCCTGACAAATACCTTGAAATGTACAACAAAATGAATTCTAGTATACTGAAAGTTTGGGGATTTTGGGTTAGGGCAGAATTTTGTTAACTTTGTTTTTAATTATATGAATCAATATCATAACTAAATTAGAAACAATTCTAAGAAAAATTTAAAGAGCAGAGTGGAACATAAGAATGTTCAGCTAGAAGAGTTGTTTCCTGGCTTAGACATATTTTATACATTTTATGCGCTTTTTCAATCATAGGCAAGGCTGTTTTCTTGGCACGAGATAAGCACCATTTGGCTGATCTAAGCCATCTTATTCGTCATGAAGCTCCGTACCTGTTCCAGAAGTACGTGAAGGAATCTCACGGACGGGATGTGCGTGTCATTGTTGTGGGAGGCCGTGTAGTTGGCACCATGCTGCGCTGTTCCACAGATGGGAGAATGCAGAGCAACTGCTCACTAGGTAAAAAGAGCACAAATATCTTGGTAGTATGTAAAGTAATAAATATTGTAGCTTCTCCCATGAGAACTTATAGTTGTAGATCTTACTTACAAATTTGAAAAGTTCATTACTTTTCATGTGTAAATACAATTTGCAAACATTGTAAGTGTAATCTGTTGAGTTTTTTGGACTGTAACTAGATTTCACTAATGAATTTGTTGGGTTCAATTAATAGGCAGATCTTCCACCTATGTGATGTTTGACAAGATTTAGAAATTTTTCCTTTTTGGCGATACACTTTTTGGTGTATAACTAAAGTTCATTTAAGCTGTGTTCTAACCCATGCACTCATTGGTCTAAACAGGATCACTGATTCTGATTTATTTATGTATTTCCTGAGATTCTTATTTATTGTTGGAATGCAGCAGACCTAGATTTTGAGGTGTTTGTATTTGTATCTCCTTAGTAGCTTTTTTTTTGGAGACAGGTCTCTAGCCCAGGAGATAACTCAGCAGTATAAGCACCTGCCTGGCAAGCCTAACATCTTGAGTTTGTTCCCTAGCATACACACACACACACACAAAATGGAGCCAGGGTCTCATGAGAGCTAGCCTTGAACTCATTATGTAGCCCAGGCTGACCTTGAATTCTCTGTGATGCTCCTGCTTCAACCTCCCTAGTGCTGGGATTATAGCTACCAGGCCCTCCTCATTCTTAGTAGTTCTATCCAGTTCATGCCTTGACCTATGTATTATTTTCAAATTTCTGTCTTCTATTTAGGCTTTGTCCCCGAACCCTCAGTTCATATGAGTAGCTACTTAATGTCTTCATAACTGCCTAATGTAACTCCTTTTACAAATGCAATGTGTTAATCCCAAAGCATTCAATCATTTAATGACAACCCTGTTCTTCCAGTTTAGACCCAACTGTGTAGTCATCTTATACCTTAAGTGGTTAAGAACACCTTGAAATCGCTACTCTTTCAGAAATGCCTCTGAATCTATTTCTCACCATTCCCACCACTAATACCATCTTCTCTTATTTGGGTTACCTCTAGTAGTGTGCATTCATTTTATTTTTTTCCTTCCTGATCACTTTTTAACACAGTACTCATATGACAGATCCCTGTGCAGTAGTTGCCCCCATTATTTGCAGTTTCACTTTTCCTGGTTTCAGTTATGATCAGATAATAGATACTAAATGGCAAATTTCAGAAATTATGCATAACTTATGAATTGTGGGGCATTCCAAGTAGTGAGAAATCTGTCATCCCATCTTGTTTTCCTCCATCTCACTTAGAACTTGACTTGTCCCTTTGTCTGCCATATCCACACTGTGCACTTGTCCCACTGTTGACGGGTCTGTTACAAAGTTCACTGAAGTATCAGTGCTTGTGTTAATGTAGCTCAACCACTTCATAATGGCTTCTTAGTGGCAAAAGAGTGATTTTTTGACAGTTTTCAATACAGAATATTATTGTAGTTGTTCTGTATTATTCATTACTGTTAATGTCCCATTCCTGATTTTTAAATTAAGTGTCAGCATAGGTATGCACTATAAAATTAAACACAGTGAATATATGTATTATCTAGTTTCTGGCACACAGTTTGTAGGGGCAGTCTTATGTCCCTTGCAGATAAGGATTTGCAAGTCAAATCAAGTGAGATCTTGGTCAGAGTCCCTCAGCCTCCTATTTTATTCAGAGAAAAACACTTAAGTTTATTCATTGGTCACCAGAGCCTGTGTTAATTATTCCAGCTATCCCTCTTAGGTCTGCAACTGCATGGATAAATTAAAAAAAAAAATTGTTCTTTTTTTAGGGGGTGGGTGGGTGGGGCATAGTGGTGCATTCCTGTATTCCCAACACTGTAGGAGGCTGAGACAGGAGAATCATGAGTTTGAGACCAATTGGGCAACTTAGCAAGAACTTGTCTCAAGAAAAAGACAACGGGTGTGGTGTTGCACACCTATAATCCCAGCATTCAGGAGACTGAGGCAGAAAGATCTTTAGAGTTTGAGACCAGCCTGGGCTACAAAGTAAGGTCGAGGCTAGCCTGAATTGCATAGCAAGGACCCTGTTTCAAAAAGACTTAAAAAAAAAAGAGAACAGCTTTACCTTTACCCCACTCCCTTCTTTTGAATCATTCACAGAACATATAGCTTTGAGCACATTCTATGGGTTAAGTCCTATTACAGCAGTAGTTTCTATATAGCTGTGAATAAAACATAAATCCTTACTCCCCTGGGCTTTACAGTCCAGTGGTTTTTTTGTTTTTCTTCCCCTTTTGTGTATTGTGGATTGAACCCATAAACTTAAACACACATGCTAAGTAAACATTCTATCAATGAGCTGTGTCCCCAGACCTTTTTATGTTATGATAGGCTGGTCTTAAAATTTAGGATCTAGGATCCTCTGACCTCAGCTTTCAGAAAAGCTGGGATTACAGGTGTGAGCTATAACCCATCTTTTTTTTTTTTTTTTTTTTAAACCCATCTTTATAATCCAGAGTTTTGCTGAAATCATTTAATGGCTTTGGTTTGCATCGAGATTTGAATTTCAGAGGCTGGGGAGGATAAGTCCTGAGTTCAATCCCAGTTCTGAGGAAAAAAAAAAAAAAAAAGACCAGCCTCTGAGCTACAGAAGTGACCACAAGGCCAGCTTGAACTGTATTAAAAAAAAAGAAAGAAAGAAAAATTGAACTTCACTGATTGTATCTCTTTCATATTAGCATTATCCATTCCCAGACATGGTCTTCTCATGTGTATATTACCTAGGTTAAAAAATTCATTTTCACTACTGTTCCGTCTTGAATCTTTTTTTATATCTTTATTTTTGTTCTTAATCATATACTAGTATGTTGGTTTTTCTTCGTTTTTTTTTGTTTGTTTTTTTTGTGAACTGGGGATGAACTCCTCAGACCCTTGTACTTGCTAGGCAAGCTCTTATTCTATTGAGCTATCTTCCTGGCCCCCTGGTTGTCTTTTCTTGAATATATTCCCTAGTAGGAACAGATCTTTCTCTCTGGGACAAAAGCAGTATCTATGCTAGGATACATTTCTCATATGGAAAAAAACTAGCTTCAACTCAGTTACCTTGAAGATTGTTCTGGTTAAAGTCCAAATCTCATGTTTTTTTCTTTGTAAGCAATTTATTTTTAACAGGATGTTTCGTTTCTACAGTACTGGGAATGGAACCCATAGCTTTGGCACTGAATGATACCTGCAGTCCCTTTTTATTTTAAACCTGGGTTTTGTTAAATTGTCCAGAATGGACTTCAACTGAGGGACTGCCTCAGTTCCTGAAAGTGCTGGGACTACCGGTGTGTGCTACCACAATTAGCCTTTCCTTTCCTTTTTATTTGTGATTCAGATCAAAAACTTTTTTCTGGATGTTCTTAGATATTTTTTTTTTTCTTTTTTTTGGTGGTACTGTGGGTTGAACTCAAGATTTTATGCATGCAAGGCAAGACCTCTACCATTGAGCCACATCCCTAGCCCCATATATATACATTTTTATTTTGTGGATCTGGGGATTGAACTTAGACCCTTTTGCTTGCCAGGGAAGCACTTAATCCACTGATACATCTTCCCAGCCCCCCTCCCCCATATATACATTTTTAGACATGTGTCATTCTGCATAAGTATAACTTTTATTTTTAGTAAACTGTTTTTGTTTTTAGCTTTGAATTGAGAATTAAACTCAGGACCTCATGCTTGTCAGTCCAGCAGTCAGCTGATTTAATCAGCAGACTAAGGTTTTTCTAGTTTGAGGAAAATCTTTTTTTTATTGCGTCTTTCATCTGCTAGTTTCTTTTCCTCTGAGAAATTGTTCTTCAGATCTTCAGATTTTTTTTAATGTATTTGCTACAGGGTCTCAGCTCAGACTACTAGTGATCTTCCTGTTTTCAGCCAGCCTCCCCAGCACTGGGATTACAGGTGTGCACCACCACATCTGGTCTCATGGCTAGCTCAGCAAGGCATGTGGTGCAGGGATCAAACCCTGTGCCTGTGCTTGCCTAAGCAGGCACTTAGTCTGCTAAGCTGTCTTGCCAGTCCTCTTCAGATTTTACCATTTATGATTTCATATCATACATTGTTCTGAAATATATTTTCATGTTTTATTTTCTAAGTTAAATCTAAAAAGTTTACTGTATTTGGTTTCTTTCCTAAGTTTTTTTAGTTGGGTAATTAATTGTGGGTAATTAATTGTTTTTTACTTGGCCCCAGAAAGTCTTTTTGTATTATTCTTAGCACTTGTTTAAAGTGTTATTTTCTTTTTTGCTTTTGTTTTTGTTTTTTGGGACAGGGTCTCACTGTTTACTTCAGGCTAGCCTCAAACTTGTATCAGTCCTTCTGCCTAAGCCTCCTGAGTGCCAGGGTTCCTGGCATGTGCACAGAGCATGTGGTCCTTAGATGTTTGTCTTGTCATGTCAAGGTTCACTCAAACCTTGGGTGTTTGGTGTTTCCCATACAGCTTCCGGCCTACAGGTCTCAGAGTCTTGTCCTGTTACTCAAGTTTCCTGCTCCCTCTTGGGTCTCTTTGGTTAAAGGCAGCAGGCATACTTCTACTGTCAGCTGATCATCCAAACCCTTCTCAAGTCTCAACTCAATTCAGCTTCCTGAAGCTAGGCTCCCAAGTGAGAATTCTTTCTGTTCAATACTAACAAAGATGAAAGTTTTACTCTATTTTGCTAAGTTACCCAAAGACAGTATTTTTTCTTACGAATAGGAAATAAATTGGAGGGGTGGCTGTCAAGGAAAATAACTATATTCACATCATCATATTTCCAGAGTTCATACCATTCTTCTGGTCCCTACTTTGCATCTTTTATTTTTCACCAATAAAAAAATTAATATGTATAATGTAAAATAAGATGATCTGATCATACTTTACAAAAATTACTTGGTTAGCCCTCCATGTCTGCAGGTTTTGCCTCCACAGAGTCTCAGCCATCTACAGATTTTTTTTTTTTTTGGGCGGAACCAGGGATTGCTCAGGCCCTTTCACTTGCCAGGGAAGTGCTTATTCCACTGAGCCATCTCCCCAGCCCTATCCATCTACAGGTTGAAAACACTTTTTAAAAAAAAAAAAGTTCCAAAAAGAAAAACATGTTACACAGTAAGCACTGTGCCAATCTGTGCTGCCATACTTGCTGTACCCTGACACCATCTTGCAATACTTAATCTCTCTCCAGCACATACTGCTTGAGCATTGTTCTCCAGCAGTCTCTAGGCACTGTGTATGAGGTCTACAGTGGGTATTACTGGCTTGCTTCTATACTGAATCACTGACCTTTTTTTTTCCTTGTTATTATTCCTATTACAACTACTTTTTACATTATGTTTATGTTGTATTAGATATCTTAAGTAATATAGAGATTATTTGAAGTATATAGGAAATCCAAGTGTTGTGGTAGTGCATTCCTATAATCCCAGCACTCAAGAGGCTGAAGAAAGAGGATTGCTTTGAATTTGAAGCCAATCTGGAATACACACTGAGACCCTGTCTCAAAAATGTACGTAGAAGAATGTGTGTAGCTAATATACAGATACTCTTACACCATTTTACATAAGGAACTTCAGCATTTTCAGATGCTTTCAAGAGTTCCTTGTAGATACCAAGGGATGAGGGTCAACTGCTTTTGCTCCATATTGTAAGATGGATCATGTGGAGAACATTAATAGTTTTCCATCAATCAAGCAAGCAAGATAGGCATGGTGGTACATGCCTATAATCCCAGCAGTCTGAGAGGTTGAGGTAGGATGTGGAGTACCATCTGAGCAGCTCTCCTTGAAAGAAGAGCAACTGTCTCCATTTTGACTGAGCCTGACCCTATTTACTCGTATTGTTATGTGCAGAGCTGGCTAGGACTTCTGTTTATCCTTCAGTTGGCCTTAAGCAATATGTATTTGTCTAGCTCAGGTATTGGTGATAGTCTTTAAAGGTGGCATGAGTGTTTCCCTAGTAAACCTGCTGCTCCTTAATGTGAGCTGGTGGTGACAGAATGGTAGAGATAATGATCCTAATGATCCGCACTCTGTGCCGCCAGCTGGGATGGAGATAAAGGCTGTGACTTCCTGGGGCTTGAAAGACTACATCAAAGCTGAAGCACCAGACCCTCCAAAATATTAGATGCTATCTCTAAGGCATAATATAATGCAGATTACTTTCTCTGCATATCCTCTCTGCATATGGCGGAGGTAAATGTAGGTCTCCCACCTAGCTCAGCTCACAATGATCACCTTCCCATAATTCTCAGTCAATCCTCAAGCCACTCCCACACTGAATAAAAATCAGGTGAGGCCCTGAGTCATTCTCTTTGTTCCGGGAAGCCATCTTCGTGGCTGAACTTAGAGACCCTTGACTCCTCAGTGATTGAAAATATAATTTAGTGTCTTTATTTTTTTTGCCGTGGGTTGCACTGAAAGTGGTAGATTGGAATTAACTTGATGGGATGCCAATAACATAACCTTGGCTTTTTGGACCAAGACAAGGACCTGGAAGGACTGGAGAATTGCAAACTTAGTCAGTTTAGTGACTAAGCAAGTTCTTGTCTCAAATTAATGATAATAATGTTTGTTGACTCTTCAGACTTGAAACTGAGGTACACTGTTCAGACTTATGACCTGTTGCTTAAACTTATGACCCATCTTTTTTGGGGGGTACAGTATGCCCTGTTACACAATAGTATAATTCTTGCTAATTGTATTATGTAATGTAGTACTATAGCCCCATGTTGTTATATAGTACAGTATAGTACAGTACTGTGCATAGGAATTGGTGCAAATAAAAGCAAAGTCATTAAGATAGTTTCCTTTCACCATTTCTTTGTTCTGAATATTGTAAAATAGGTACTATGTATAATTATTCATGTAGTGACTATTTTTAACTTAAATCCATGTGAGTGGAATGAATGTCTTTATTCATGAATGGGTGGGTGGTGAGATAGCTCAGCAATCTGAAGCACCTGTTTAGGCAAGCTTAGGCAGCCGCAGGGGACCTCAATACCACCTGCCAGGCTAACCCTGACCTCAGGATGGCCTGAACTGCCCCTCTCCCTAAAAAGAATGGGTTGGATATAGCTTAGCAGGAGGCTTCTGAGTTCAACAAACATGAAATTATGTGTTCTTTGTAGGTAAACCATCTTAGTCAAAACACACACACACACACACACCTTGAAAAGGAAGTCTCCATGTCAAAATTCCAATTTTATACTAGAATAAGTAGCAAATTTCTGTCACTGATTTTTCAGAGAGGATTAGCCTCAGAGGCTAACTTTAATTTTGCGCTATAAAATTTCATCATTTTACCTTCTTACCTTGTTTTTCTTTTCCCAGGTGGTGTGGGGATGATGTGCTCATTGAGCGAACAAGGCAGGCAGCTGGCTATCCAGGTGTCCAATATCCTGGGAATGGATGTGTGCGGCATTGACCTGTTGATGAAAGATGACGGCTCCTTCTGTGTCTGCGAGGCCAATGCAAATGTAGGTTTCATCGCCTTCGATAAGGCTTGTAATCTAGATGTAGCTGGTATCATAGCGGACTATGCCGCCTCCCTTCTGCCCTCTGGCCGGC
>PVKA01034755.1:0-23169 GCA_004027165.1 Ctenomys sociabilis | reverse complement strand
AAAAAGAAAGAAAAAAAAAAAAATAGTATATCCATTTCCTCTAAGTTTTAAGCTATAATTCAGGAAATAGGGTAAGAGTAACATAACCAAATCCAGGGCCAGCCAGATAGCTCAGCAGAACAGTAGTGCTTACTTAGGCAGAGCGCAGCGTGCTCACTGCCCAGCATGCTGTGCCGGCCCCCACCTCAGGGCGTGCTGAGCTGGTAATTACGAACATGCCTGTAATCCTAGTGCTTGAGAGGCTGAAAACAGGATAATCACTTTAAGTCCAATCTACATAGTGAGACCCTGTAGACCCTGTAGACTCTGTACCAGATACAGAAAAATAGGGGGGAAATATATATATATAAAACATAATCAAATCCATACTATATTCAAGCTATAATCAAATAAAAAGTTAATTTCTGGATGATATATGACCTCACTGTGAACAACTTCTTTTTCTCTATGTTTTATATATATATAAAACATATATATATATATATTGTGTGTGTGTGTGTGTCTGTATATTTTAGGGAAGGGTCTACAGGGGGTTCAAGGTCTCACTACTAGATCAGACTTGTAATGATTCTCCTGTTTACAGCCTCCCAAGGGCTGGGATTACAGGTGCCACTGCGCGCAGTCTCAAATGCTGTTCCAGTGTGCCCCAGGGCAGGGCCAGCATGGCAGGCCAGGGGATCGAACCCCTGGCCCCTGCACCTACTTGCAGGTGCTTTAATCCCCTGAGCTATTTAGCCAGCCCCTGTCCAGGATTGAATATAGACAATTCTAATGATAATTTCTTTGTATATTCTCTTTTGTATCAAGGATATGTAAGGTAAATTAGCTACACATACAGAAGAATTATATCTAATGATGTAAATGTCTCAGAAAGTACAGGGACTTTCCTTTAAAACTTTTAAACAATAAAAATGGATTGAAGTAGAGACAAGGTATAAAAATCATAAAATAAACTCGGAAGTCTCTCTATATGTTTTTAAAAATGAAAATCAACAAAGCAATCATATGAAAGAATTTTCCAAAAATAATTTTCTAAAATTGAAAGAGCTCAATAAATATCCTGTAAAGTGAAAGAAAAACAACTTAGGTCAGGTCTGTCCTCATCACAACATTTCAGAACTGCAGGACAAGAGAAGGCTCTACGGTGTACACAGAAATACATATAGATTGTTGCTTCTCTTGTATTAGAATGAAACATCATTATACATATTTGTTCATGATTTCAGAGCTGGACACTGGATTCTGTGTAAGTTTCCAGAAAAAAAAAACAGGCACTACAGACAAAAGATCAGCAACCAAATAACTTTAGACTTCCCAAGTTCTACAAATGAATGAGTAGCCAGCTGAACTATATATATGGAAAGGATCTGAATTTAAAAACAAATTTCAAAATGTAAACTCTCAATCTTCCTCTGATGTGTAACTACTCAAAAAGCTACCCTGAAATGAAACACACAAAACAGGCAAGAGATTCAAACAGGGATTCAAGACAGAAGAGAATTCCAAAGGATGACATTAAATTCATGACCTGGGATAACTATGTACAAAAAATCTAAACCACAATTTGTCCAGAATGGGGAAGGTGGAGGAAATGAGACTCTTACATAAAAATGAAAATGGTAAGGGCTGGTGAGATAGCTCAGCAGACAAAGTGCCTGCTTTGTTTTTTTTAATAAGTTTATTGAGAAACAAATAACAATGAGATAGTTTCAAAACCGATTAGTAGGACAGTTTCAATTAATACATTGCATGTTGTTGTCTTAGCAGTTATTCATTGTACAAGATGCAACACGATACCCTGTCCACAAACACTATTAGAACAAACCTTTTTATTCACTGAATTAAGAGACTGTAGCTGCATATCTATCCTATTTTGAATATACAGATACAAAATGGTCATTCATTTGTATCCCCTTTTCTTGTTTAGTTTTGTCAGAGAAGGATATTCCATTGTCATTTAAATATTGTAGGTGCATGAATTCAGCAAAATATGCCAATATAGTCCACTAGTCCATAATAGTAGTGGGTTTTCCATAGGACTGGCAATGTCAGAAGTTGTTGACTTGAGCCTTTTACAGCTCAGCCTATTAATATGGCTTGACTTTTTATGCCTCATTTTTATGCTTTTCTGCTGAATGGTTAAGACCAAAATAAAGCAAGACCTATATAACAAGAAATATAGCTTTTGTATCTGATAAGGTCAGTCAAGTCTTCTCAGGATTTATCATGCAACCCTGTACCACAGTTTGGAGATCCTTTGTCAGTGTCAGCCATGTGGATGAGTCATGGCCATTGCTTGACCAATTTGCTCTCTGTCTATGTTACAGGGTGATAATAATAAGTTTCTCTCCTGGAGGGTTAACAACGTAAGTTTGCATACCAAAAATTAGAGAAAAAGAAGGGCTGCAAGGACAGCCAACATTTTGGCCTTCAAGGTCAATGAAGACTCAGGACATAGGAGAACCTGTACTATAACATCATGTAACTCAGTTGTGTTCCAAATTTTCTGACCAAGGAGATTATGGAACCACAGAGGAAAGTAATCAATTATGTAGAGTATGCCTAAGGAGAGTCACATGGAGACAAAATGCCTACTTTGGCAAGCACAGGGACCGGGGTTTAGTCCCAGTCCTGCATTCTGCGCCAGCCCTGACTATGGAAAGCAATAAGCCAGCAACCAAATCCAGTGTGGTGGTAATCCCAATACTGGGGAGGCTGAAAATAGGAGAAGTCTGATCTGTGTAGTAAGACTCTGTACCAAATACACAAATGAAAAAAAGAAAAAGAAAATGGCAGAATTTTTAAGATGTAGGAACATAATGTGAGATTTTCAGTTTGGTGAGAATTAAAGAATAATATATTACTAAATAATGCTTATTACAGTTACAAGTCTTTTGGTGGCATTGTGGGGGTCTTCTATGTAGACTAGCATGTCATCAGAAAATAACTTCTTCCTTTCTTTTTTTTTTTTTTTTTTGTCTTTTTGAGACAGGGTCTTTTTTTTGTTTGTTTGTTTGTTTGTTTTTTGAGACAGGGTCTCGCTATGCAGTTCAGGCTGGCTTTAAGCTCACTTTGTAGCTCAGGCTGGTCTCGAACTCACAACAATCCTCCTGCCTCAGCCTCCCGAGTGCTGGGATTACAGGCATGCGCAGGGTCTCACTATGCAGTTCAGGCTGGCCTTAAACTCACTTTATAGCCTAGGCTGGTCTCGAACTCACAACAATCCTCCTGCCTCAGCCTCCCAAGTGCTGGGATTACAGGCATGCGCCACCACGCCCGGCTAACTTCTTCCTTTCTTACAAGGAAGAAAAGCTTATTTACTTAGCTCATAGTTTATGGAAGTTTCGGTCCATGCCTTATGCAGGCTCTCCACCCTAAGGAGGGTCCTCCCGCCCACACCATCTACCATCTCCACACTCTCCTCATGAACAGGATTAGGATGTTTACACAGTGTGGACCCCAGCCTCCTGCTGAGCTATTAGTTAAGCTTCTAAACTTCTCCAGTTGACACAATGTATCAACTATAACACTATCCCTAGTTCTTTCATTTCTTTCGCTTGTATTGCCCTGACTAAAGTTTCCAGAACTATATACAACAAGAGTGAGATAGTGGACATCTTTGTCTTGTTCCTGATTCTAGAGTGAAAGCTTTTTGTTTTTGCCCATTAAATACAATATTGGCTGTTGATTTGTTGCAAATAGTGTATTATTCAACTGTGTCAACTTGACAAGTTTAGGGGCTTACCTAAATTGGCTCAGCAATTTTACACACTAGGGTGGCTTATCACTTAGATGGAAATGAAGGCACTGTGGAGATAGCTCAGCTGTCTAAGCACCTGCCTAAGTAAGCACAAGGTCAGGGTTTGATCCCCAGTACTGTTTGCCACGCTGGCCCCAACCCAGGGCACACTTAGCTGGACACCAAGACCAGGAGTGGTGGTGATTCCTGTAATCCTAATGCTGTAGAGGCTAAAACAGGAAGATCACTAGGAGTGAGGGCTGCATAGTGAGACCCTGTACCAAATACATTTTTTAAAAAAATTGTTTTTTAAGGGGAAGGGGGAAACTGAGGAAAGACAGATGTACTTTCCATTCTTTGGAAGCACTTAAATCTTCACCTTCAGCTTGTATGTTGTCTCCTAGCCTCTAGCATAGGCTCTTCAACTTCTGTCTTGGATCCTTCAGCCTTCCAGCATAGACTTGTCTGTTTTTAGCGGGGGACCCACTGGCCTCCAGATACATACTTGCAATGACACTTCAGTGAGCTCCAGGGCTTAGAGTCAATCTCGGTGTGCAGACACCCTCTGCCCACTTCCTCATCCGACTCTGTGGCTGACTGTCCTAAGCCAATCCTGTCATTTGTTATACATTTGTACATCTGCTTCTCTACTAAAACCCTAACTGATACATCATAAATGGATTTTATCAGATTGAGATAAAGACCATTTATTCCAATTTTCTATAAGGTTTTTGTCATGAACAGGTGATAGACTTTGTCAAATGTTTTTTCTGTATCTATTGAGATGACATTATTTTTTCCCTTGGCCCTGCTAATACAGTGTATTACATTTATTGATTTGCATGTATTGAACCAATCCTGCATTCCTGGGATGAATCCTACTTGGTCAGGCTATATAATCAAATATTCAATATCACTGGTAATCCAAGAGATGCAAATTAAAGCAATGCTGAGATTCCATATGAGTCCGGAAAGAACAGCCATTATCAAGAAACCAACCAATAACAAATGCTAGTGGGGCCAAGAGGCAAAAAGAAGCCTTCTCTACTCTTGGTGGGACTATAAATCTTTGTAGAGGAGAGGAACAAGGGAGGAAAAGGGGGCTAGGAAAGAAGGGAAAAGGAAAATAAAGAGAATAGAAGGAAAAATGGAAACAAATACTTGTAATAAGAGAAGAATGGGGACAAAAGCAAGACAGATCATGTACAGGGAGGAATGCTCTATGGTGCATGTTAGCAATATGTGTATCTCAAAATAAAATACCAGGTTCCAATTTAACAGTCATTGTTAAGCAGCTATTTCTGTTTTGAAAACTTGTAACATATATACTGTTGTATGTTACCCTCTTTCTGTATTTCTTTTCTATTTGTTTTTGCTTTTGCTCTTACTCTTCAAAATAAAATTTTTAAAAAAAGTTTTAAAAGTAGGCTTCACCTGGAAATGTTCCAACAGCAGGGACCCTGGTTGGTGACTATGACTGCAGGACAAGCTCACAGAAAAAGGCAATGGGTGTTTTGGAGGACAGCAGACAGTATCTGTAGCTACGTCCACAGTGAAGACTGAAGTCTAACCTCAGTACCAGACCAACTAAACCCTGACCCCACATATCTATCCTGGTCCTGACTTCTCTTCAACCTCTAAGTGTGAACATCCAGGACAATGGCATTAACCACACGTGGCCACTGGGCACTCAAAATGTGGCCAGCTCCAAAGGGAAGGAGTAGAAAGTAAAACACACATTTCCAATCACTTAGGAAGAAAAACACTGATGGAAAATATCTCAAATGTCACATCACTTGCATGCCAAAGTGGCAATATGTTGAGGTATATGGAGTTAAATAAAAGGTTCTGTTAAAAAAGAACATAGTGACTGGTTCACATAAACACATCAGAATGGTTAGGCACTGGCTACACCACAAACTAATTCAATTAATGAGGCAATTTTCAACTGTTCTTTCATCTGTTGGCATCCGATCTTTATTTAGCTGCGCTTATGTGGCACTACTCTTCACAATACATGAACGAGGTTCCTTTCCACATAAAACAGACAATACACACACAGATTACAAAAAATATAAAAAGTATTCTGGAGCCCCAAATAAAGCTCCGTTGGAAAGAACAGAAAGAGGGAAAGACTAAGAGAGCCCTGCATTGGAGAAGGAACTGTACTCAAAAGTAGAACCTGTAATACTTTACTCTTCAAACTACAGTGTTAATTTGATAAAAACATTTTAATTAAAAATTGGTATCACTCAACAAATATAAAAGTGCATTTGACATTTTGTACAGGTCCACTAGGCCAAGCCCAGTGAAATGGGGGACCGAGCCTGTGCCTCTGCCAATAGCCCCACCCAGGAGGGCGTAAAGAGGGCATGAGCAGGGCAGGTAGGGGCAACCCTGCTGCTCTGAACACTCAGAGTGGGCTTCAAAGGGGAGAAAAGAAACTAAGTCTTAGACAAAAGTACACAGGGTGTCATTTAAGTCTGCTAGTGGGAACCAAAAACACACGCTGTACAGGTCCACTAGGCCAAACACACGATTGGCTATCGGCAGGACACATATTCGCTTGTTGTGGCTCGCACTTAGCACACGTGAGACCATGCATTCAATCCCCAGCACCAAAACAAAGCAGAAAACAAATCATAAACAGTATTGAAAAATATTTTCAAAGTTCAATTTTTTTTACTTTTTTTAAAATAATTTTATTGAGAAACAAATAGCAATGTGACAGTTTCAAAACCGATTAGTGGGACAATTTCAATTGCTGTCTTAGCGGCGTAAGCACCATCTTTATGCTTTCTGCTTTACCTTTAACACTATTCTATGTAAGTAGTACTTTAACTCACTTCTTAAAGTATTAAAATATTCTTTATATTGTCACTATAAACAGAAAACAATTATCTGCTTGTCACAAATACAAAATTAGGTTAAAATAATAACCCTAATAAAAGACCAACCTATTATAACTTCATATGGCAAAGGCAGAATAAATTTTAACCTGAAGGGATGGCTTTAAATATTTGTTACTGGTTTATTTCTTGAAACAGGTTAAAGAATCATTAACTTCTTAAAACATTTCACAGAGCTCTCAAGACAAAAGGCTTCTGAACTGACAAAGGTTAAAGTCAGTAAGAGTTACAAAGAATCTGCAACTTAACAGCAAAGTGTCCTTACTGTCATTAAACCTCAATTTTCATAGTTGCACATTAAAAAAAGCACATCAGGTGTTAGATTAAATGTAATGCTATAAATGTAAATTAAACTACACGTCAACCAATAGTAGTATTATCGCTACTACTATTATTTCTGTAGTTCAAGAAAATCTCAAACATAATTTCTGTATATAGCCTAGAAATCAAGGTTTTTAAAGATCCTGCATTGCACTAATAAATATAATGCAGCCCAGTGCAACAGCACCTGCCTCTAGGCCAGGTCCAGCTATGCAGAAGACAGGGGGAAGAATCACTTGAACCCAAGAGCTCAAGACCAGCCTGAGGGTTGGCCAAATAGCTCAGCGAATTAAAGCACCTGTAAGCAGGCGCAGGGGCCACCCCCAGAACACACTGAGAGGGCAATTGAGACTAGGTGTGGTGGTGCGCACCTGTAATCCCACCTCTTAGAAGGTTGTAAACAAGGGGATCACTATGAGTCCAATCTAGTAGTGAGACCTTAAACATCCTGTATACCTTTCCCTAAAATACAAAAAGAAAAGACCAGCCTGAGCAACATAGCAAGACTTTGCCTCATAACATAAATCAATAAACAAAATGTAAAATTCAGTCATGCATTTACTTTCTAGTAACTGCCATCACTGGGACTCCTGGAATACATCAAAACTCAAAAAGCATTGCCAAATTTATCTGTAATGGAAAGTATAATCATGTCTTAAGAAATTCTCTTCTTTTTCTTCTTCCGGTTCCAGGAGCTTGGCAACCGTGGTTTACAGTGCAGTTATGGCCAAGTCCAAGAACCACACCATGTACAACCAGCCCCAAAAATGACACAGAAATGGCATCAAGAAACCTGGGTCACAAAGATACGAATCTCTGAAGGGGACAGATCCAAGTTCCTTAGGAACATGCATTTTTCCAAGAAGTGCAACAAGAAAGGCTTCAAGAAGATGCAGGCGAACACTGCCGAGGCCATGAGTGCACATGCCGAGGCCATCAAGGCCCTCCTCCAGCCCAAGGAGGTCAAGCCCAAGATCATTCCAAAGGCAGTAAACCACAGGCTCACTCGACTTGCCTATATGGCCCACCCCAAGTTTGGGAAGCGTATCCATGCCCACATTGCAAGGGTCACAGGCTTTGCCAGCCAAAAGCCCAGGCTCTAGCTTCTGCTCCAACCAAGACCCAGGCTCCAGCTTCTGCTCCCGCCCAGGCCCCCAAAGGTGCCCAGGCCCCCAAGAAGTCCCCACAGTAAAAGCCTCTTATCCGCTGATGTGAAAACTGAAGGACGTTGTGACCCCTGGGATGCTATCTATGGGAACTGGTGTCCTGCTATGCTCTTTGTACAAATAAACCTGAGTCAGGATAAAAAAAAAAAAAAAAAAAAAAAAGAAATCCTCTACCCCTAATCTACCACTAACATTGATGAGAACTATATTTAAAGTATTACAAGCCAGGCATGGTGGTGCATGCCTGTAATCCCAGCACTCGGGAGACTGAGGCAGGAGGATTGTTGTGAGTTTGAGACCAGCCTGAGCTACAAAGTGAGCTTAAGGCCAGCCTGAACTGCATAGTGAGATCCTGTCTCAAAAAGACAAAAAATAAATAAATAAATAAAGTATTACATATGTACACTTAAATAGCTTTCAGCAACTTCCACAATAATTTAAAGAATTTCAGTGAAGTACTTACAAATTTAGTTTCGCAAAACTCTCTTGTGCATTAAGCTTTTCTCGCTCATATGCACTCTCCACTTCCTTGAATTCATTCTTGATCATTTCCAAGTCAGCAACAGCTTCTGCTTGGCTAGCCTTTTCCACCTGCAAAGCTCCTTCAAGGTCTCGAATCCGCAACTAGTAGGTGACAGAGAAGTAATTAAAACAAGCTAAGAAATGCTAGATTCCACCTTAAATTAGGCTTATTTTTATCAACAGAAGATTGTCATTCACCCAAATAAATGCTTTTCTTTGCTTTAGTTTGAACAAGAAAACCAGTTTATTCTCAAGAATTTTCAACACCTTTAACGAAAGAAGAGTGGAAGACTAAAGAGGTGATTACACTAGGAGAAAGGATATGATGATGCAATTTAACCTGTCCCATCACAGGGTTTAAATTCGACCTTCTACTCTAGTCAGATCTTTCTTGTATAAAATATGGCAAATAGCTTTTGAAGCCCAAAGGGAAGTATTATTCTACTCACTTATGAAAAACATTATTACACAAATAACTGTATAAGCTTGCAAAATTTATCACATGTGTTTGTTCCTCGAGCTTTCTTAATGTAGAAGAATGACTATTCTCAGGCAACAACAGAGAGGCATTTTGGCTGTAGTAGTCTGCTACCTTGGATTTGCTTCAATACAATCAAGGGAGAATGCAGAAGCACACTTGTCCAGGATGGGTGTTAAACTGAGTCACAAGACTGCAGATGTTAAGAACCTCCCATTCTAAATCCCGCCCTGGGAACTGGAGAGATGGCTCAGTGGTATAAGTGCTTCTCTGGCAAGCACAAGGGCCTGGGTTCAATCCCTGGTTCCACTAAAAAAAAAAAAAAAAAATCTTTATTGGGCTGGGGAAATGGCTCAGTGTAGTAAGCACTTCCCTGGCAAGTGCAAGGGTCTGAGTTCAATCCCCAGTTCCACAAAAAAAAAAAAAAAAACTAAATCCCGCCCTGCGCCTGCATCCAGCAGACACCAGGGGGCAGGCTGCATTCCCTAGCTACCGACAGAGGAAAGTACAGCACTTGGCTTGAATGGTAACCAGACTCTGGGGAAAATAGAGGGGCCTCAAGTGCAGCAAGGGCACCTCAAAATTCCATAGGCCCTAACTAGGCATGATGATCCAGGCCTGTAATCCCAGCATTTCTAAGGCTGAGGCAAGAGGATCATTGAAAGTTCAAGGCCAGCCTGAATTACATACTGAGACTGTCTCAAAAATCAAAACAAAACCAGGTGTGTGACAGGGGCCTTGGGTCAGGAGAATCACCAAGAGTGAGTCCCACAAAGTGAGATCAAGGGCTACACACAGTAAGATCAAGGCCATGCCAAAAAAAAAAAAAAAAAAAAAAAAAAAAAAAAAAAAAAAAAAAAAAAAAAAAAAAAAAAAAAAAAAAAAAAAAAAAAAAAAAAAAAAAAAAATTAAAAAGAAAACAAGATAGGCCCCAAAGGTGGGCATAAAAACCATGACTCACTGGATCTAAGACTGAAGATCTTGGAAAGAAGACACTCATTCAGTAACATAGGAGATTTTTTCTCTTTGACTCAATCCTTTTTTGGATTGCTATTTTATATTATTTTTACCTTTCCTTTGGATTTTGGGAAGCTTGAGGGGGTTTCTGCCTCTTTTTTTCCTTTCAGTTTTTCTCTGCTTTTCTTTTTCCCTGTTTTTGCTCTCTGCTTTGCTCCTTCTCCTCTTCCTTGTTTACTGTTTCCTACTACTGTTCTCTATGACCACTGATTTCTGTTTAATTCTCAATTAGAACCCCATCTCATTTTTTTCCTCCTCAAATCTCAATAATGAGTTTTTCAAATTTTGCCTTTTCATGCATTGGATCCCCCGAATCATCTAATTTTCCTAGCATAACTACTAAGGTTCATGAATCTCTAGATAGCTAGATAACTGTACAACATTGCAGGAGAATACTGTTAGTAGAGCCAAATTGGTTTTAGGAGATATTTATCATGGGCCAAAAGTTGGTTACATTTGGTTTGCATCAGGGGTCATACTATTATATAGATCTCTTTTCTATGATTAAGGGTAGTATGTTTTTTGGTTATATTTTTAGTTTGGTACAGGGTCGCACTACACAGTTCAGACTCATAGTGACACTCCTTCATAGGATGCCAGTATCTGGATAGCCTTGGAGTCATCAACATCCTGAAAAACATCATAAGAGGACCAAATATGCTGTAACTTCTCATCGTGAGTAAACAGAGGTGGCTGTAACCATGGTTAGCTATGTTCTAAGGATATCACTGAAAACTAGAATTAACTAAAGAGGTCTTTAAACTGGGAAAAAAGCTTTCTCCTACAGTCTCTTTAAGTCTCAACAGGAAAAACAAAAATAAAAACATGAGAAGACAAACCAAAAATATTGCCCAAAACTCCCAAAGCCACCAAAACTGATCTATGGAGGATAAAAGAGGATGAAACCAAAAGCCACATGTGAATTATTGAAAATGGTATTAAAGGAAAATATAAAGTAGTTCAATAAGGCAGTATCTTCTGTCACAAGCTCACAGAAAATGTAAGTACTAAGATATTAGGCCAATTAAAATCACCAGTGAGCCTAAAGAAGACATTAATTAAAGGCTTAAACATGATGCAAAACATGAAGGACAAACACAGGAAAGAATTAGAGTTCATATAAGACTGCAAATAGAAAAATCAAGAGATAAAAAATTCTACCAAAAGTATTGGCAGAACAAATGTCGAGTGCCAGGACTGAGTATCAGTACTTAGAAAACAGGGCTATGGTTGGTGACCAATTAATGAAAGATACCTTAAAAATTAAAGAACATGAAAAATGGACCGAACAACTTCCAGATGACTCAAAAATGACTAAAGTCAATTGGAATTACTGAACATTCAGAAAACAACACAAAAGGCATAATAAAACCAGTTTCATAAAATAATAGTAGAAAGATTTTCCAATAAGGGAAACAAATTTAACATACAGGTAATGAGACATGTAAAACTCCAAATAACCACAGTCAGGGGAAAAAAAAAAAAACTTCTCCATAACATATCATAGTCAAAATCTCAGAAGTCCAATACAAGAACAGACTCTTAAAAGCATTTAGAGAAAAGCACAAAAAAAAAAAAATCACTTATAATGAAAAACCCATTATAATTATAGTAGATGTTCTCGACACAAACCTAGAAGGCCAAGAAAGCTTGGAAGCAAGTGTTTCAATCCTAAAAGAAAACAATTTCCAACCAAGATTAATATATCCTACAAGACTATCTTTTAAAATTGATGGGAAAATAGGATGTTTTTTATGATAAGGAGCACCTGAAGAAATTTGTAACCACTAAAGCAGCAGCAAAAAAATTGTCAAGGATGTCCTAGAAAGATATAACAAAATTAACAATGGCAAGTGGCCTAATTTTTTTTTTTTTTAATTTTTTGGTGGAACTGGACATTGAACTCAGGCCCTTGCGCTTGCCAGGCAAGCGCTTATTCTACTGAGCCATCTCCCTAGCCCCTCAAGTAGCCTAATAGGATGAATAAACTAGGTAAAGTTAGCAATTAAATAGAAGAGAATCGGCAACAGGAAAATAAAATAATGACAAGAATAAGTCAATATGTAATGACTCTCATGTGAACAGCTTTCCCCAATCAAAAGGCACAGGCAAGTAAAATATATCAAGAAATAAAAACCAGCAGTATGGTGCTTGCAAGAAATACATTTAACCAAAAAAGAAACTCACAGATTAAAAAAATCAAAAGATGGAAAATAACATTTCCCATAATAAAAACCTGAAAAAAACAAATGCTGCTGTCCTATATTCAGAAAATGTTGACTTCAACCCAAAACTGATCAGAAGAGACACAGATGATCAGTACATATTGGTTAAGGGGATCTTCCAACAGGAAGTGATACTATTGACATATATACACTAGTCAATGGTACATCCTACTTTATAAAACAAGCACTATGATATACAATAAGAGACCAGATAAAAATAACAATTATAGTGGGGTAGTGGACCTCAACACCCCACTAACACACACAAGACAAAACAAAAATCAAAAAAGAAATATCAGAGTTGAACAAATGGACACAACAGATATCTACAGAGTATTCCATCCAACAACAACTGAATCCACATTAATTTCCACAGACATGGAACTTTCTCTAAAATAGAAAGCAAATTTAAATAAATGTAAAACAACTGAAATTATACCACGTCTATTACCAGGTTATAGAACAATGATGTCAGAAATCAACCACAGAACACATAAATTATGCAAATATGTGGGAATTAAATAATACACCCTTAAATAAAGGGTTACAGAAAAAAAACATAATTCTAAATTCTAATTCCAAACAATTCTAAAAGTAAATGATGATGCGAGTATAACCAAAATTTATGGAATGCAATTAAAACAGTCTTAAGAGGGAATTTTTTTATACCCACGAATGTCCACACTACAAAACCAAGCAAGCTCCAAGAAATGACCTCAAAGTCCTAGAAAATCAAGAATAATCCAAACCTAACGTTAGTACAATGTAGGAAGTTAAGAGATCAGAAAATTTAAAAAAGAAAATAAAATTGATACCAAAAAAATATAAAGAATTAATGAATTAAGTTAATAATTCTTCCAAAGAATATACAAAATGAAAGAGCCCAAATAAATTGAATTAAAAATGAAAAATGTAAAAAAGCAATTGATACGATCACAATCAATGAGTATTAACCACTTCACAAAACTATATGCAAATAAACTGACGAATTCAGAAGACCTAAGTAGATTCCTAGATACATGTGAATTATCAAAACTGAACCAGGACTGTAAAACCCTGAATAATCTAGGATTAGTAATGAAATTGAAGCAGTAACAACAACAACAAAAAAAAACTACCAACTAAAAAAAAAAAAATACAAGATCAAATGAATTCTACAAAAACTTCGGGGACCATCTAACATCCACACTTCACTAACTTTTTTCGGTGGAACCGGGGATTGAACTCAGGCACTTGCACTTGCCAGGGAAGTGCTTATTCCACTGAGCCATCTCCCCAGCCCCTTATAAACTTCTTTTTTTCTTTACAAACTTTTTAAACAAATTAGAAAGGAAGTATTCTCAAAGTCATGCTTGGAAGCTATTGTTACCTAATTCCAAACCCAGAAAAACACCCAACCAAAAGAGAACAATACACCAATTTCTTTACTGATTATGGATGTAAAAATCCTCATCGAGGGCCAGTGAGATAGCTCGGTAGACTAAGTGCCTGCTTAGGCAAGTGCGGGATTTGATCCCTGGTACCACATGCCATGTTGACCCCATCAGGGAACGCTAAGACAGCCACAGAATCCGGGCGTAGTGGCAAACATCCATAATTCCAGTGCTAGGGAGGCTGAAAAAACGAAAATCACCATGAGTCTGAGCGCACAATGAGACCATGTACCAAATACACTAAAAAAAAAAGAAGAAGAATATCCTCAAGATACTGGCCAACAGACTACAACAAATCACCCAAAAGATCATATACCATGATCAAGTAGGCTTTATTCCAGAACATACACAAATCAACAAATGTAATATGTCACATAAACAGAAGCAAGGACAACGTCACAAGATCATGACAAAATCCAGCATCCTCTCATGTAAAAACACTAGAGAAAGTAAGTATAGAGACATCATATCTCAATCTGATAAAAACCAATTGTGAGAAACCTACCACTAACATCATATTCAATGGGAAAACACTGAAAAGCTCTCCCTCCAAAATCAGGAACAAGACAAAGATGTCTGCTGTCACCACTCCACTTCAACATCACTTAAAATAGCAAGAACAAGTAATCAAGAAGAAGAAAGGGGTATGTACAGGATAAGAAGTTAAAGTATCATGATCAGCAGATGACCTGATCCTCTACACACTCTTTATTTAGAGACTTGTTTAGAATAGTAATGGGCAAACTTTCTGTGAAAAGCCAAAAAATAAACAATTTGGGTTTTGTGGGCTAAGAGGCTTTATCTTGACAAGCAGCTACAGAATGTAAACAAAGGGGCACAGCTGCTCTTCAATAAGCTTTATGCAAACAGGCTGCAGTCCAGAACTGGTCCACAGGCAGCAGTTCACTATTTAAAATTCTGTGTGCTCTGTGCTCTTAGAAAATTATTTCTCACTTTCTCAGACCTAGAGAAAAGGACGCTTTGCTTAGGACACCTCCACTTACCTCTCCTCCTAGCTTTAACCACTCTCTTGGCTGTCAATAGCACTACAGTACTCTGTACTTCTACCTATGCACCAACATACTCCTACAAATACACAGATGTACAAATACACACCATGTCTGATAATGGAGTGTACGCTGCAAAGGGAACTCATTTACCTTTATACCTTCAGCTCTACTAGAGTGACAGGTGATATCCAGAGGACATGCACTCAAAAAATAAAGGGTATATTTTTCAAATGTTCTCAAAAAGAAATCCATTGCATGGCTGTTGATAAAAAGAACACTGCTCAGCAAACTTTTCTGCAAAGGACCAGACTGAAAATACTTTTTGCTTTAATTTGGGTGTGAAATGTTTCCCTCAGACCCAAGTATTAAAGGCATGGTTCACAGGACGGCACTATTTGAAGGTGCTGTGGACCTTCAGGAAGCAGGGCCTGGGGGAGGTCCTTGGTCACTGACAGCCTGCTTCTGAGGAGGATGCAGCGCCCCACCACCACCGCATGCTCTGCTCTCTGAGCAGTTCGCTCTGCCTTGAGCTCTTGCCCTGATGTGCTATGTCCACAGAGGCCCAAAGAAATATGATCACTCAGTCAGGACCTGAAGCTCCAAATCAATGAGCCAAAATACCCTTCTCTCTTTTAAATTCACTGTCTCAGATATTCTGTTATAGTGATGGAGACTTAGAAATAAACAGGCCCTTGACTCTGTCACTACTATACTACTATAGCATAAAAACAAACATAGAAGAAATCAAATTTCCCAAGAATAAATAGTAGGTGAGACCCATCCTCAAGGGTAGAATGTGTCAACTCCTTAAATGTGTCCTTATCCTAAATGTAACTAGTCTCATAATAGTACATTATCCATTCTAGATGCATACCCCAGTTTTCTGAATATAGCTCTTTTCCTGTTATAATACAATTTAAGAAAATTTAACCAAAAATATCATTTTATATTTTACCTGAATAATTTCAGAATTAAATTTTGATTCCAAATGTGCTGCTCTTTCTGCTTCAATGCTTTCTTCCAGTTTCCTCACTCTTAGGGTAGTTGCCTAAAAGAAAATTACAAGTTTAACAGTCCAGTGTGGTGGTGCACACATATAATCCCAGCACTTGGGAGGCTGAGGCAAGACGACTGCTGCGAGTTCAAGGCCAGTTTGGCTACACAGTGAATTCAAGGCCAGCTTGAACTGCATGGAGAGAGCCTGTCCAAAACAAAGTTTAGCTCACACACACTGACATTTAAAGCAGACACAGATATATTCCAGAAGAACACTTCAGATTACTTTAGCTATAGCCTCAATCTGCACTTCCCTTTGCAGGAGGGAAGTATGAACATTAAGCTCAGGAAGACTGCTCCAGAATGGGCATCTTCTCTGTCAATGTTGCCACCACAAAGATTCTTTCTGCCCCTTAGTGATGCTTCCCTCCAGCCCTTGCCACCCCTCCACATGAACACTCATCTGCTTTCCGTCTTTAGAAAGTAGCTTGTATTTTCTGAAACTTTCTGTAAATTAAATCTCACGACATACCCTTCATTGCCTGGCCCTTTCCCCTTGCCTGAGTATTTTGAGATTTCACATACACACATGCACATACAATTCATTCCTCTTATTATTAAACAGTGTTCCACACACTGATGCACAACACTAGTCTCTATTCACCTGCTGACAGGACAGACATGTGAGTTGTTTCTATTGGGCCGTTAGGTAAATATACATAAAGTGTTGTGAATATTTCTACACAAGTCTTTTTAGTCTTTTCCAGTTCTCCAGTATAAGCAAGGAAGAGCAGAATGACTAAGCTAATAGCAGGTATACAATGAATGTTTCTCAAACCTGCCCCAACTTTCCTGAGAGGTGATAACAACTTACATTCCTAACAGCAAGGTGTAAGATTTCCCTATTGTCCCACATCCTCCCTAACACTTATACAGTCATTTTTTGTTGTTTTAGACATCCAAATATGCCTCTAGTAGTTACTTTAGTTTCTTAGTAACAATGACCCTAAGCATCTTTTCATCTGTTGTCTCATTAGACAAAGTATTTACTCAAAGCTTTGTTCACAGATACAGGTCTTTTGCAAAAGGGAAGAGAACCAGGAGATGGAGGGCGCTGGGGACGGTGGGAAGGACAGGGATGAAGAAAGCACTGAATGTATTCTGCCCATGTGCCGCTCCCCAGGATGGATGCAATCGCTATGTACTGCAAACAAACACCTATACCTACAAGAAGAAAATAATCTTCTTCACTGGTGCTGCACCTGGGCATGGAGCCCCAGAGCCTGCATACACTAGCCCAGGGACCCACGTGTGCTGTGTAAGAACTGCAGCACCTCCGACACCCCTCACTTTTTGTGTCACTTTAATCTAGTTATTTTCACACTGTTGAACTTTGAAAGTTCATTAAATAATCTGTACACATTTTTCTTGCATATATGATTTGCATATATTTTCTACAAATCTACATACTGTCTTTTCATTCTTTTAACAATCCACAAAGCAAAATTTTTTGATACGGTGAAGTCTAATTTTTTAATCCAGAATCCATTTCTGCACCAAAACAGGAATTAAAAGCTGTACTAATGCTATTACTGTTGACAAAACTCAATCCTGCATAGCCCTGGATCCCTAAAAAAAAGAATTGATCATGATGGAACATCTCTCTGTAGAAGGGAAACTAGGGATAAAGAACACCCAACACGTCACAGGATAAAGCAAAAAATAAAATCGCTAGCAGCATATTAGTTGCACATGGACAGCTCAATAATGAAGGCATCACTAACTTATCTCCCTTACTGAATATATTTCAAAGTTAAGAATTGTGTGCTTCATAAGGTGAATTATATAATACAAAAAATACATATCAATTTAAAAAAGAGCAAAAGGGTCAAAAATAATGTCAAAAAAACTGACACCCACATAACTTAAACTTTTCTTCCCATTAGTGGAAAAACCCTTAAACTGCTGACTTTACCTCCTTCAAACAGGGGCACCCAAAGATTGTAGGGTGCTTTAGAAAGCATGATGCATACTTATCGCAAAGAAATCCTTATGTTAACCCAGATGAGAATAAACATTAACCTAAACAGACCTAATATAAACAAAAGACTTACATATACCTTCCAGGATGACATTTTTGCCTTTAAGGAATTAATATTAAATCTGTCAGCATCTAATATGCTGATTACAGATTCTGTAAGTAGGAATCAATCACAAAGTAGTCCACAGAGGAGAAAATAGAACACTTTTAAAACTACTAAAGGAGAGTAGAAATTAGTGTAACAAAACTAAAATACTTTTTCTCATTCTGAAAGGCATATATGTAGATTTCTCTTTTAAAATGACAATCATGTATTGCCTTAACATTCTGTGAAAAATCAATCAATAATCCAATCATATATATTCTACTCAAAGTTAAAAGGATCTACTTTTTCCAGTCTTAACTGAAACCAAATGGTCAAAAAACTAAGAGATCAAATCTTTATTTTCAAAACCTTTCTGTTTTGAATGAAATATCAAAAAGAAAACGAATTTATAAGCTGTTTATGTCTACTGAAACTATCAATAAATTAATAAGGACAGTAAGAAAAACTTTAAAAGTTTACACAGACCATTTCCCAGAGTCTGGGAAAATAACTAAAGCTTTCTTAGTAATTTTTGTTAATCTTCCAATCTGGCAAATTAATTCTTATATCCACCAGAGGGTGCTAGAGAAACATCAGCGTGCTGTTCAAAGAAATAAATAAAAAATAAAAATTAGTGCAACATTCCTAAATACCTCACTGGCATTTAATCCTAATACAATCAAAGGAAGGGTATAAAGCATAGCAGAATTCTGATTAAAATACAAACTTTAACACAAATTCATATACTTAACTAACCAGGTTAGTTAACAATATAGGGCTTTGGCTCTAATTCAATGATTGCACTATATGAAATCTGTTCCCTACCATGAGGAGCACCTTTTTTTCTCTGATACCAGAATTGAACTCTGGACCTTGTGCTTGCCAGGCAGGCGCTTTAGCCACTAAGCTATCTCCCTGGCCCTTAAGAACACCTCCATCCCATATTTTATCCTTTATTAGCTGTTTGTCATGTTCCACCCCACTGAAATACATATATTCTGAAGAGATTTTTATTTTAGAAAGAATTGAGTTTCTCTCCCTCCCTTCTCCTCTCTTTCCATATATATTATATACCATATATATTATATACCATATATATTATATACCATATATATTATATACCATATATATTATATATATATATATATATATATATATATATATATATATATATATATCTGATTTATATCTAACTAAATCACATTAGGCCCAGTTAGATAAACCATTATATTTTGGGTTTTTTGGCAGAACCAAGGCTTGAACACAGTCCTTTGCACTTGCCAGAGAAGTGCTTATTCACATGAGCCATCTCCCTGGCCCCTATTATATGTTTTTAAATTGAGCTTTTGGCAGGGCATGGCAGTGCACTGTAATCCTAGCAGTGGGGGAAGGGGGCTGAGGCAGGAGGATCACCACAAGTTCAAGGCCAGCCTGAACTACACAGTGAAACCCTGTCTCAAGAAGACAACAAAATGAGCTTTCCATCACTGCAGAAGGCAACAGAAACCCAGCCTTTCAGTACCTTACCACACACCAGGCACCCGCTACCCCTGTGGGTCAGCAGAACTCGACAGAAGCTCTGCACACCACATTTGGCTCTGGGGCTCCAGGCCCAAAACCACGTGCAATGGATATGTTAAAAGACTGAGCAAACACCCCATGCAGACCATGTTTCTGCTTCATTCTCCTCCTCAAATACAATATACTCAACTGAAGTAAACAAAGGAATTAGTCAGGCAAAAATTTTTATCTATAAAATCTAGCCTGCTAAAATAGACACCAAGAAAACAGAGGAAACATCATACAAGTTCATACTAAGTAGCAATTCCTCCAGAGTGGGATATATAGCACTCCTTCCTAAACAGTTACAAAGTTTACACCAGAATGTCCAACAATTTATATAAATAGACAGCAATTGTTTATTTAACTGTTTTTCCAGAATTTTTCACCTAGTAATTTTCATTACTGGACACCTTTACAAGTAACCAAGATGGTAGTGATAAACTTCAAAAGGTTAACCCTAAGGAACTGCTCCTCAGAGACTAACTTTACAATGGCATGCTTAGTGCTAAGCACAATTTATTTTGTTGTATTTTAATGACTCTAAATAATTTTTATGTGTTAACAGTTATCTACAATACTTACTTCTTACCTGAATGAGGATGGAAACAGTTGCTATGCTTTAAACCCTAAAAACGAAGAGCTCAAACTATTTTTTTATAACCAAAGACCCCCAAAAGAACCAGTTTCCAGGGACACAGCTAAAAACAATCTATGAGACCATTATTGATTATCTTCCTTGTTTTAATCAAGTATCTTTAAAAGCTGTAATATTACTCTGACATTCAATGTGGGATCTTTTTAAGCAAGCATTTATTCGCTAAGTGCCACTTCCATATGACAGAATGTACTTACATTTTCACTGATATAAATCCTACAATTGAATGTTAATATTCTACAGTTTTTAACTGGACTTTTACAGTAACATGATATGTTTTACCAAACAAAAAACAACCCTATACTACATAGTATACAGTATTTCAGTATTTCAAATCAGTACGAGGCATTTTGGTTTGAAGGGCATGTGTTTGTTTAAGGAAGGATCTTACTTTCTACGCAGCCCACATAATACATTAAGACAACTCTGCTCAGAAGCAACTTAGTGCTGCTTTGTGAGCCAGAACGTGAGGACTGCTGTGTAGAAGGATAGCTGTACAGTCACAGAAGCCCAAATGTGATAGTCAGTCCTGCAAAGCAAATACTCCTGTATAGGATCTTTTTTTTTTTTTTTTTGGCAGAACCAGGGATTGAACTCAGGGCCCTGTGCTTGCTAGGGAAGTGCTTATTCCACTGAGCCATCTCCCTAGGCCCCAATATTCCTGCATAGAAACACTGAAAAGGATTATTAAGAGCAAATGAAAATGTTTTGCTTTTTGCATGATAATCTCATTGTTACGTATGATACCGGACTGGTCAACCAAAAAGGAAAAATGTCACATTCAAAGAGTACCCATGAGGGGCCAAGGACATGGCTCAGTAGAATAGGCGCTTGCCTGGCAAATGCAAGGGTCTGAGTTCAATCCCCGGTTCTGAAAAAAAAAAAAAGAGTGCCCATGATGTCCCAGATATCATGCAGGGCCCTTAGCCAAAAAGGTCAAAGTGGGCACTGACACCTCTAGGAGCCTTTCCACTCCAAGTCAGAAAAGGCCTGTGTTACAGACAAAAACTAATTTGTCTCTAAGAGGCATTCCTTATATTGCTCTGTTGTGACAATTCATCTGTAATTGTTTTATTAATGGCCAATGCATACCTGTTTCCAGAATCTCCTAGATTATTTTACATAAACAAGTTCACTTTAAGTAATCCTTACTCTTAATAGTAGTGTCAAAAAAAGCTGGACAACAAATATTCAGGGACCTTTCTGTTAGATATCTTGACCATGGTTAACATGCACTTTTTTTTAATGTATTTAGTACACGGTCTACAGGGTCTCACTACATAAATCCAGCTCCTAGTGATCCTCCTGTTGTTAGCCTCCCAAGTGCTGGGATTACAGCTGTGCGCCACCAGCCAGTCTCAGTCACCAGCTCAGCACACCCCAGGGGTGGGGCCACCACAGCAGATCCTGGATTGAACCCTGGGCCCATGTGTCTGCCTAAGCAGGTGCTGTAATCTGCTGAACTATCTGGCTGGCCCAAGGTGCACTTTTGAGAGAAGGAAAAAAACTAATGAGCAAAATCTTACAAGTATCAAAAAACACACATTTTTTGAATAATTTTCTTATTCAGCAAGAACTGAATAATGAACTGCATCACTGAGCTTATAAAAATACTTTAGTGGGAAAAAATTCTATTACTTTTAAGAATAGTGAAAAAATAGGAAGTATTAAGAAGAGAATTTGTGGGTCACAAATTTTGATTACCATAATAATAAACTAATTTAGCTTTTTTTTTTTTCTTTTTGGCAGAACCAGGGATTGAATTCAGGCCTGTGCTTGCCAGGCAAGCACTTATTTTGCTGAGCTATCTCCACAGCCCCCAGCTTCCTTTAAAATTGTCTTTGTTTACTGGCAACAAAAAATACCAATATTTAACAAATTTTTAAATCCATTATGAATTCTAAATGTTGTGCTTAAATATGCAATAATGATCAGTATGACCATATATGCCCAATGATTTCATCATTTACCTACTTTATAATGATTCCTACAAACACATGATGGCTTTAAAAAATGAATTATCCAAGGCTGTCTTCACAGACAATTATAGAAAGTGAACTATATTTCCTTTCCTCTTTCACTTACAGTTAGATGTAAAGCTTCTTTCTGTCCTTACGTTACTACAGTGCAGCACATGACTGACAGAAGCAATTCAGAACTCATTTGCAAAGACTCCTCTCTCTCCGATGTAATCTTCAGGCCGTATATTCTCTCAGAATTAGGTTTGCATCTTCTCTTTTCTCCTCTCTTATTGAGTTAAGCTTATTTCCCATGATAATAAACGCCCCTAGTTGTAAAGAGGCTTATAAAAGCCATGGATATTTCTTTTTCCAGTTCACTTTTCCCTTGATCCTGTGGTTTCCAGCACCACACTCATAAAATTGGACTGAGAGTTTGTTTTTTTAATCTAAAAAACCATTGATCCTTACAATGATTAAGCTACACAATGGTATACAGTTTATCAGATTTTAAAATATATTATTTTTTTTACTCAAGCACATAAAGAAATTGCCCTTCATGAAACATAACTGTTAAAAAATTTCACTGAAAGCTAGAACATTTTACATTAGGCTAAATGTCTAATATTGGTTGCTTTCAATCTGATATTAGTGATGCTAAAAATGTGTTTATTTAAATTAAAGAACAAAAGCTACATCTTGTGGTATATAGGCCTTGATCTATCTTGGTCTTAACCATCTATCAGAAAAGTATAAAAATGAGGTATATAATGTGGGACCATAATAATAAGTTGAGCTGTAAATGGCTATAGTCAACAACTTCTTCAGATAACTCACTATTATTGTGGAATGCTGGACTGCATTGGATTGTGTCGCTGAGTTCAGGCACCTAAATTGGTTTAATGACAATGGAGTGCCCATCTTTGACAGGTCTAGACAAAAAAAAAGGGGGTATACAAAGGAAAAATCATGATGTGTGTGTATCAACAGTACAGTTAGGATAAATATGCCATGCTTCTGCATAATTCTATGAGAAGCAAGATTTGCACTA
>PVKA01034754.1:0-23208 GCA_004027165.1 Ctenomys sociabilis | reverse complement strand
AAAAGCCTCAAGTTAATCTTTTTTATAGCTGAGTAATAATTCAGTGTATAAAAATAACACATCTTTTTCATCCGTTCTTCAGTTGATGGGTATTTGCTTTGTTTCTACAATTTAGCTATGATATGTCATACTGTTATAAACATGGGTCATACGTATTGCTGCAGTATATTTTCAGTTCTTCTGTAAAAATATCCAGAAGAAGCCACTTTCTTTGATTCTTTGCTTATTTAAGTAATTAATACTGAATAGTTAGATTTTAAACTGTGAAGCACTATGCTCTAAGCTAATGCAGTAAGAGTTTAGAAACATGATTCTAGATAAGAAACATTTATGCTTACATAGATATTTCTGAATCTATATTTATGCCATATCAACTGTTCACATCATTTAGATGCCTTTAATATCATGTTCTATTTCACTTATACATCGTGACTGCCTCAGGAGAGGGAAAGATGAAAGCTTCACATTCATGGTGTTGAGGTTTTGCATGCTTAGATTATTTTTTCACACATATAGTATAAAAGCAGCGATTTTATAATGGCATTTTGAACTGGACAGTTGAGACATTTCTGGTGTAATGGTAGCAGGATTTGTTCCAATGCAAGATGCCTACCACTAAACTTAAGGAAATTCAATTCTTAAATTAGAGGAGAAACACAGCTGTTGATTTTATATGCAATGTCACAGAAAAATACAAGTAGAAGAATAATATATTTCCTTTTTTTCTGTATTTTAGAGGAGGGTCCACAGGGTGTTCAGGATCTCACTACTAGGCTGGACTCCACATCCAGTCTCAACCGCCAGCTCAGCATGCCCTAGGGGTGGGGCAGGCACGCAGGCTGGGTATTGAAACCTTGGCCCCTGCGCCTGCTTGAAGGTGCTTTAACCCACTGAGCTATTTGGCCAGTCCTTATATTTCTAAATAGTCACAAAAATGGAGGAGGTAGAAGAGATATTAATCAGGAGAAGTTTGTTTTTCAAAAAAAATCTGGACAATGTTACAAAAATACATGCAATTATGTTATACTTTCAGTCCGAAATTGATTTGAGAAGAAATAGAAAGATACAAATATTATTCACACATCCATTGAACGATGTACCTTTAGTGAGAAATGTAATCAAATGCAACATACATCCCTAAGAGGAAAGTTTGGCAATTATTAGAAAGCATTTCAGGCAGAAATGGATGTGAATGACCATACAGACGTCCAAGAGGAGGAAACATTGTAAATAAAACTGAAAACAAAGCTTACTCTGAAGAAAATCAAAATTAGTGCTAAAATATGTCCAAAAATTCACCAGCAGGAACTAAGTCGGAATGACAGCAGCCTGTGTTTCCTGTGCAGAAGTGAACTGTAATAAAGATGAAGTTAGAAAACAGGAAATAAATTCTCTAACAAAGTCCAATTTGGGATGAAGAAGTCCAAGGTGATGGGCTTACTTATAGATTAGCATTTGCTGAAGAATTGTAAGAGTCACTATGTATGGCAAGTACAGAAGGACAAAAGATGGTGCATAACTAATTGGGTTGAACAACATGACAGTTTAGATCAGACCTACTGAACATAATCAAAAAAATTTTATGTGAAATAAGTAAGCCTTACTTTAAACAACAATTAATGCAAAAGCACATTGAAAGAAAAACAGAGAAAGAAGATTTGAAGACGCAAGGTCAAACCAAAATAGCACACTTGTGATGTAACATGAAGCACACAGTATGATAGAATGAACTGGTAAAAATGATAACATAAATCTGTCATTCACTCACTATAAGGAGAATAAATAAAGGGAATTAGCAAGACTATGATAGATAAAAAAAAAAAAAAAAACCTCGGTTAAGGAAAGTTAGTGTCTCTCAGCCACAAATCTAATAACTGAAAAGCAAATCCATACTTACAGTGATGGGGCATTTTACTCTATTAACGTACTGGCAGGAAATAGCAAATATGCATAAGAAACAAACTACAGCGCTGGGGAGATAGCTTAGTGGTCTCAGTGTTTTCCTGGCAAGCACAAAAACCCAGACAGATTCTATGTATGCCTTGCTGGTCACCAGAACCGCAGGCTCACAATGCTGGCCACTGAAACTGGGTGTAGTGGTGCATACCTGTAACCCTACAGCCAAGGAGGCTGAGACATGAGGATCACTATGAGTCTAAGCTGCATAGAGAGACCATATGCCAAATAAATAAAATATTTTTCAAAATTTAATTAATGTGGTATAGGGTCTCACTATCCAGCTCAGATTCATAGTTACCTCCCTATCTCTGCTTCCCCAGTGCTGGGATTACAGGCTTGTACCACCCTGCCCAGTTTCAGTGGCTGGCTCAGTGTCCCTGGAGCAGGGCCAGACTAGCATGTAGTGCCAGTGATCGAACCTGGGCCCTTGCATTTGCAGGCAGGAGCTTAGATGCCAAGCTATCGCTCCAATCCTCCACTACTATTTCTTATATTATGTATGCCTACTTTATTTATATGTCAAATCTTCATCCACATTTTAGAAGTTTTCTGCTATTATTTCTTTGAAGCAATTTTAATGGCTTTTGTGCTCCAGTTTTCTCACTGATTCTAATCAATTTCATGTTGTTCTCCTTTTCTTTGTCCTGTAGCTGTTGGATTTTTTTCATGATCTCCTGTAACTTTTAAGATATCTTTCTTTTCCCGGATGCTAGTTGCAGTCCTGGCTTCTAGACCTAATACTCTGTCCTCAGCTGCCTCCAATCTGTTACATTCAGATTACTTTCAGAGAAGTTTCTAATCTTCTGTATTTCTGTTTGGGTTTGTTTCATCGTGTCCATGTATTGTGTATATTTGGCATTCATGGCTTGCCTCATCTTCTTGAGTTCCTCTTTGTCTACATTAATGTCTTTGATGTTGATAGTCATTTCTTTTTGAACCTTAGAGATTATTTTTTTCTCTGACTTCTTCCATTTGGTTTTTTGACTGCTGCTACTACCATTTTAAAAAGCTCCATTTGTTGGCTTGCAATGCCCTCTACTTCTTTGTGTTTAGGTCTTGTGTTGCAAGGGTTGGGTATTTCAGATTGCATTTTGCTTCTTGTCATTTTATGCTTTATTTGTTTTCTCTGCTGATACATGTAGATTTCTTATGTTAGATAGCCACGTCAGTGATGCCAAGCTTTCTTAGGAGGTATCTGTTCCTCCAGATGTCTTCTAGATGTGGGTGGTTCTATCCCAAGACCCTACCTTCCCAGTGTATTAAGACTGAGGAGTTTCTACCAATTGGACTTAGTGCCTATTCCTTTGGCACTGTGCTATGGTGATGGTTATGACCCCTTACAATCACTGTGTTGTCATACTGGGGGAGGGATCAGGTTATAGCATAGATGACACTCTAGTTAAAGTAGTTCAGCTGGAAATACAATAGATTCAAATGTAGCCTGATTGCAGACAAAGTGTAGTAACTATTAGCCTGATATATATATAGTCATAGGAGGAAGGTCTGTGGAAATAATTCTCGTTATAGTAGGAGCAAGACTGGAGGGCACAGGGTCATCCGATTTGGGATAATTAATTGTAGGAACAGGAGAAATGGAAGAGAAAGCCTAGGAGTGTTCCAGTAAACCAGAAAGAGGAGAGACAACATTTCTCATATAAAAGTACAATAAAGTCACATGACATGGTTGATGAAAGAGAGAAAGATGAGAGAATTAAACAAAAAGAAACATTAGAGATCACCTATTGGCTCAAATTGCTAATGTCGCGTGGGATATTTCTATGCCTCTAGATCTGCCTGTGCATAAGGTGCGCCCTATCCAGGGTCCTACCATTGCTGGCATTCCCACACATCTCTGGGCCCTGAATCCCACCAGAGGAAGGAGGGAGGGTGATGTCAGCCTCATCTCACCCACAACACCATTCTGGTGCTGAGGTCAGATAGAAGGATGGAGGCAGGAGCTGACCTCACACTCCTCACACTGGCCAGGCCACCCAGGGGCAATCCCTTAGATTTTTTTCAAAGGGGACAGGTAAGCAGAAACTTCTATATGCAATCAGAATCTTATTTTGATTTTTAAAATCTGAGATGTTTCTGTTTGCTTGTTTATCAAAATGCAATAACTTTGGGTATTTATAAGAGCTTTAAATTTTTGATGGTACAAAACTAGGGTGATTAAATCCACCCAACTGTGAATCAAAATCAATCACTGAGCATAGTACTTAGTCAGCTTTTGCATTGCTGAACGCAATGCTCAACCACAAGTTAAAGGGAAAAGGCTTAATTTGACCCACACTTTAAGGAGATTCAATACTGGTTCACCCGGCTCCAAGTTAGAAAACTCAAGGAGGAAGGGAGGCAGGGAGACAGTGCCAGAGAGGGAAGAAGAGATCTGACATGCACTCCAGCATCATGCTTTCATGGCCCAACCAACAAGTCAGACAAATCCCGACACTCCACCTCAACTGTCACATTTACAATGAGAAATACAAATCTATAGAAACACATTCTTTGAATTCTCTATAGTACCAAATACTGAAGGGCAGTCAAAACTTAGAAGAAAATATGGAGCTTTAATACATCTGATGAAATGACTGCAAGAAGTCTTGTGGCTTTGATTAATGGTCTTTGAGCCCAGTGCAGTGAGTTCTTTTCTATGCACCATATATAACAGCACATGACAGTGTAAATTTCTACTATTTAATGTTCAGGTAAAATTAATATCAAGAGAAAGGATGGTTGTGTTCTCTATCTAATGAATAAAGCTTCAAAGATATTGATGTATATGAGTATTGATGTTTTAACTTATGATTTTATTTCCCTTGCTATAAACTGTGTCCAGGGGACAATCAGAAATATTTGTTATGTTCATTCTTCATTTTATATTCTTTAAGATGTAAAATAAACTGTCTGGGAAGAGGTCCAAGTACACTATGTCCGGAGTCACTTTTGTAACCTGCAGTGTCACACCGTCTGAAATGATAGTTATGTATCTTTTACCTAACTTTACAAGCAGGTGGATTTTTCTACTCAATAATACAAAAGAACTAAATAACATAGACTTGGGGTGGGATAATGTTGTCCTGAATAGTGTGAAAGCAATCATTTCATTTCTTTGGAGCACAATCAGCAAGTTATTTTCTTGTTTAGATTATTTGGAGGTTATGCTTCAGCTGGATTCATTGTTCTCACTCTTACAATATTGTCATTCACACATGGATGAACAGACACTGTCATTTATCTATGAGTTACTTGACAGCTAAGATTTTGTAACTGATTTCTCTTTCCTCTATGTTAAAACTTTCTGTTGATTTATCCTTGAAATAATAACAAGTATTTAAAATGTCTACAAAAAAGAAATAAAGCAAAATATCTTATTCTATTTTATGAAATATACAGAGCACTATAAACCATGCTCCAAGAATCCAAAAGTTGGCATAATATCAACAGACAAGAGTTTATCTTTACCATTCTGGGGGACCTATGTGCTGTATGACCTATGGGAAATGGAACTATATGCCAAGTTTTAACAGAGGAATGATGTGAGTTTACTCTTTGAAAAATGATTACTCTAGGTCACAGATATAGGATAGTGCTATGATAGAATGTGACTTGTCTTGCAAAGGTTCGTGTGCTGGAAGCTTTATTCCCAGTGCAGGAATACTGAAATGATTGAACAATTTAGTGATAGAACCCAGAGAAAGATTGGTTCCAGAGGTGGCCACACACAGATGGATGAATGGGATTGAGTTCTGTAGGACTGAACTTGTTATTACAAGAAAAACTTTTGACAATACAAGGGCACCCTGTACGCCTTGCCTCATCCACATGTGGTTCTTTTCCTTTCCAGTTTTCCACCAAGTAGAGATGTAGCCCCAGGACACTGGAGCAGCCTTGTGTAACCTTCCAGTCACCGTAATTATGAGTAAGGCCAATTTACTTACAAAATCCTCAGCTTCTGTTACTTTGCCATAGAAATATAAAGACTTTAGGGAAATCAATAATTCAGAAAGTCTGATTAGTTCAGAGCAAAAGGTGCTGATAACCCACTACTTTCATGGACTATTGGACTATACTGGGTTATTTTGCTGAATGCACATACCTATAATATTTGAATCGCAATTGGGCACCCATCTCTGGCAAAACAAAAAAAGGGGGGTATATAAATGAAGGATCATTTTGTAGTGAAAAAAAAATCTGTATATACAAAATAGGATAGATCTACAGCTACTTTCTTTTAGTGCAATGAGAAGAAAGATTTGTCCTGATAGTGTTTAGGCAAGAGATAGTATCTTTATCTTGTGTTGTGAATAACTACTATGAAGACAACAATATGCAATACATTAATTAAGCTGTCCTACAAACCTGTTTTGAAACTGTCTCATTGCTATTTATTTCTCATTAAAATTAATAAAAAGATAAATCTGTAAAAATGAAAGATGGTGAGCAGTGTTTGAGGTCCAGTTATATTGAAAAGGATTTCTGACAGATGGGATAGAACTATAAATAAGAACAGAAGAATGGGGTGATTGCAAAGGTTCATTTAAATAGCTGATAGGAATTTAGAATTTATCTTTGTGGTTTTAAAGTCCTGTATGCTCTTTCAAACAGTTTTTTGGCTATTTTACTTTGTACCACTATACCGCTGGGCTTTGTACCCATGCCTATTTTTCATGCTTAGGCTTATTTTACCTAGCTCATTTTCTTTCCAATTGTACTAACCATTGTATTTATTTATTTATTTTAAACATAAAAAAGTAAAAAATAATAAAACTGAGTTTCAAAACAGGCTAGTAGGAGAGTAATAATAACTAACCATTGTATATTGTTATATTTATTGTAGTTTTTCAGAGTATAAGTTACAGGCATGAAATATTACCCAAAACTTTCTTTTCAATGGAGTAAGAAAAATTAGCTGTATAACTCTCTTCTTTGTTTGTGTGTGTGTGTGTGTGTTTGTGTTTGTGTGTGTGCATTTTTTTCCTTTCTTTTACCTTTCTCCTAACACAGTTTTTCTTTTCTTTTGAACATCTTCTTCCCTCTTCACCCTATCTGTTCCACATTTTAGATCTTGGCTGTACACATACCAAGGACTAAAAAAACTAGGCTCATGTCTGTCGCCATGTACTACGTTAAAGCCCAAATGGATCAAACTTCTCAGTATTAAAACAGAAACAGTAAATATACTGGAAGAGGGAAATAGGTAGAAATTTTGTACTAACCATTTTAATGTCAGTATAGTTAACTTCATACCTAACTTACCTGTTTGGTCATCATGAAAATGAGATCATAAACCGCAGATATTTTTTATCTTAATGAACCAAGTAAAGAAGAATGATAATAGCTGTTACAACTACAAAATCATGTTCGACAGTTCCATTTGATGCACTGCCATTTTCCCCTTCTCCTTTTGAGGAAGCTCATATTCCCCTCAACATTCAAACTGTCCTTGCATGTCCTTTCATTCACTGCAAAAAGATGTTGGCAGCTGCCCAAAATTAATGATTTCATCAACATTCATATCTGCTTATGCACAAATAATTATGCATTGCCTAAGAAACCTGTTGCTTCTCCTACTCAAATCTCATTTTTCTGTCTGTGCTTCACATTCTTCTTCCTGAGCTTTTCTTCTGTATTACTCATTCCCTCTGCTATTCTTCACTTACTATTTCCATTGGATTTCGTCTTGGTTTATAAGCATGTCTAAGACTTTCTTTTGAAAAGCAGAAGAAAACTTCCCTCTGCTTATACTAATCCAGTATATTCTTTCCTTTCAGAAACATTTCAGTTCTATATTTATAGTTTTTGTGTTGTTCTGCACCTTTCCTAAACTTTAAATCTGAATTAAATTTTTGCAATTTCATATTACCCCATCATGTCCCACAAACTCATGGTAATGTCCTCTATAACCTCTTATTACATAACCCTTTGCCTTGAGACTCATGCTTTATTTCTTTCATAACTGACTGCATTAACCATTTCTTTTATGTTCTGTAATCTAATGCTGTTATCTACTGTTGGGAGCTGTAGCCTCATTTGTCCTGCAAGGAGTCCTTTGACAAGGTGAGGAGTTCCTAGTAACAGTAAAGTACCAATGTGTTTTTCAAATGCAAAAGTAACCAGTTAGGACGAAATCATCTCTTTTTGATGCTTAGTATTAATTAATCATTTCACTTTACTTATCTTTAAAACATGATTTGAGACAATATCCTGTTACATGATGCTACTAAGCCACTCAAATAAAAATCTAAGGATTAAAATCAAATATTGCATGACATTAATCAACCCAGAAAATACAGGATGACAAAATGTCTTTCTTTTAAACTCATAAAAATAAAGAGTAGACATATTTGTACCACAGTTTATAGCAGCATAATTGGTAATAGCTAAGTGTTAGAAACAACCCAAATGTCCATCAATCAAAGAATGGATAAAGTGGTGTGGTATTTTTAAACAATGGAGTTCTACGCACCTATAAAGAAAGATAAATTTAAGGCTTTTAGGGGTAAATGGATGCAACTAGAGACCATACTAATAAGTAAAATAAATCAGATGTGCAAACATCATATTGTCTCTTTAGTGTAAGAAGCTGAAAGAGTAAATCAGATCTGAAAGGTACAAAGGTACAATAGACATTGTGAGAAGGAAAGAAATTGATCAAAAACTGATCAAAAGGAAAGAACCACTGGGATGGGGAGGAAAGAAAGAAAGCATATATATATATATATATATATATATATATATATATATATATATATATGCTAGGATAATTGCGCTATTAATTTGTATTAGTTTATTGAAAGAAACAGTGCTTATATTGTTTAATCAATTGCACATATTTTATAATCTGAGCAACTACTTTAAAATTAACAATATGTAATATAATATCCACTATTAATTTCCTATCACTTTGCTTTGAAATTTTACCTTCTTTTCTAGTTTTCCTTAAAATTAAAAAATTCAAAAATAATAAAGACTACAATGGTAGTTTATTTTTTATTCATTTATTTTTTGTTTATTTTAGGGAAGCATCTACAGGGTGTTCAGGGTCTCATTACTAGATCAAACTTGTAGTGATTCTGCTGTTTATAGCCTCCCAAGTGCTGAGATTATAGGCACATGCCACTATGCCCAGTCTCAGTTGCCAACTCAGGGCCCTCTGGTGGTGAGACTGGCATGGCAGGATGGTAGTTTGAAGGAGCTGAAAGAAGACAGATAGATTAAGCTTAACTGCCTACTACAGATAACCCACTACTATTATAGAGTACTGGACTACATTGGAATATTTTGCTGAATTCGTGCACCTACAATATCTAAATGGCAATGAAATACCCATCTCTGACAAAACAAACAAAAAAGGAGATGTAAATGAAAACACCATTTTGTGTCTGTATATACAAAATAGTTAGGATAGATATACAGCTACTTTCTCTTAATTTAATGAAAAGAAAGACTTGTATCAATAGTGTTTGGACAGGATATCATGTCTGCTTCGTGTACTATCAATAACTACTACGAAGACAACAATATGCAATGTGTTAATTATTGAAACTATCTTATTAATCGGTTTTGAAACTGTCTCATTGCTATTTGTTTCTCAATAAAATTAATAAAAAAGAAAGAAGAGAGAAATGTAGGGGTGTTGGTCAAACTAAGATTTAAACAGTTTAAATTATTATTTAACATCTGTATGCCCTAGTGACTCAGTGCTTAGCATAGTCGTTAATGCTTATACTAGTTATTGAGCAAGTCCGATTGTACTAAAATGGTAGATTTTACATTATGGCCTCATTATAAAATAAATAAATAAATAAAATCCTCAAGCCCTTCTCTTAAAGAAGAAACTGATCAGGACCTTATTAATCAGGACATCATAATAGATGAAATAGGATGGGTGAAATGAGAGAGAGTAACTAATTAATCATTATCATTAGTTTTATCCACAAAGTGATTCATTGTGTACTGAGATAACTGACATGGAGACATTTACTTAAAAAATTAATAGTCCTTTATACAGTGACTATCCTGGAACAGATAAAATTTTAGTATGACAATAATGCATTGTTTTAAAATGGCAAAATCTTTTGAGCTATTCGCTTGAGGATTTCTAATCAGAGGGAGAGCACAGATAAAAGCGAAGGACAGAATCTTTTTGAGTAATGGCTTCTCACTAAGAATGAGATCAGCTTCTTTGGGTGAGAACACTGTGTTATGGGTTTTTCGTATTCTTTTTATAAAGCAATGAAAAACAAGTTTCTTACAGATGGGAATTTTGGAATCATTTACTTTTAACTCACAATTTAAAGACACTGGAGATGAAATCAAAGAGATTTGCACACGGTCATTAGAGAGGAAAACTAACAAAGTGAGTATTTGAAAATGTATTTTATGATTATCTAGTTTGAACACAGTCCATAGATCAGGACATGCTACTCCAAAGCACATCACGTTAGACGCATCAAGCCCAGGAAGAAGGCTGTGCCATGCTGTGGGCTGCTGCACGTGACGAGCACCAGGGCTGGTCAGAAGGCAAAAGATGGGGAGAAATGACAGTAAAGCACTTTCATTGGATTTTTGAGGAACAGGACAACCAAGGTCAGGAAGCTTACAATAACTCTTTTAAACAATTTTGATTTCTTATTTCAGACACATCAACACTCCTAACTAGCTGAGTCTCCCAATATGCATGCAGTGACCTATGTTCAGCTTGTGACACTCAGCTGAACTGAATCCGCACGGTGCTTGTGTGAAAGGCCCACTGGAAGGTTACTGCCAACAGTGTAAATAGCGAACTGAAGGGGATGGTGGCACCCTGCTGATTGTCCTGGAGAAGCTTGTTGTGCTGGCTTTCCTGACATGAACTGGGCTGTTCTTGCAGTTTTTTTGCTGAGGGTGGCTGCGGTTCCCTTTGGAGCCCTTGTCCTTACACTGTCCTGCTGATGCAGATCCTCCTCCAGTTGGTGCAGACTTTCTAGCTTTCACCATTGACCTCTGGGCCTTCTCAGTGCAGATCCTTGAAGTAGACTTGCATGAGACATTGTCATAGGCTCTAGGCCTCCAGCTGGACTCATATAAGACATTGCTGTGGGCTCCATGTCCTCAGCTGGACAGATCTCTCCTGCTCTTTCACACTTAACGATTTGAGTGAATATTACAAAATAATCCTATAAATTATGGATCCTGCACTAATTCCTTTTCCCTGTGAGTCTTATTATAGAAAAATGGCTGTTTTATGTAGGTTTGCAGCAGAAAATGCCCCAGCCAGTTTGTTGTTTTCCCAGATAATAGTTTCTGTTACTTCTGTCACTTACAAAACTATGATGCACTTTGTAAGAACCAAAGAAAGCCAAGCACTCTGCCTCTGTACTTCCCCTATTAACTCAAGAAAACCTCTGTCCTGGGGCCTTCAGGGGATATATTGGGAATGATCCCCATCAGCTCCTATCAACATAAAATAAATCTGCCTCCAAACCCTGCGTGTCCTTTCTGTGTTTCTGCTTCATGTTGCAGGTACACAGCAAATTTTTTTTTTTTCATTTTTTGAAATTTAGGTTACGACACAATACAGATTCTCAACTATAACCAGTTTTATGGCATGGTACTAAATCCATTCATATTGTACAACTGTCATCAAAATCATTCCACGGAATTCATCTTGTAAAACTGGAACTCTGCAATTTTGACAATGACTCTTCAGTCTCCTCTCTCTAAGTGCCTGAAAACATCCTTTCTATTTTTTAATCATTGCAATTCAATTACTTTATATACTTTCTGTAAGTGGAACCTTATGATATTCTGTCCTATAATTGACGTCTTCTAGTCTCATTCATACTATAGCACACGTAAGATTTTTTTTTAACTTTTAGCTTCATACTCTATTGTATGCCTGGAACCCACATTGTTTTCATTTATGATAAACACCTGCATGGCCTTGAAGTTTACTTGTTTTAAATAATGTGAGCATGAACCTGGGTTAAAATAATGACTGTTTGAGTTTTCATTTTCACTTCTTTGGTGTAGATAACCAAAAACGGAATTCCTGGATCATACAACAATGCCACGTTTAAGTTTTTTAAAAACAAGCAAATCATTTTCTACAATGATTGCATCATTTTGCATCCTACTAAGCAAGGTCTAAGGTTTTCAAGTTTTCTACTTTCTCACAGTTTTTCTTAGGGTTCTACAAACAGAAACGACAGATTGAATGTTTGTCTACTTGTTTGTCTCTCTGTAAGTCTCCCTATCTACCTAGCTATTTATTTGAGAGAGAAAGAGAATCAGACAGAGGCAGACAGAGACAGACAGAGAGACTTAGTTTCTTACTAAAGGCTGTGAAGTCCAAACCCTGCAGGGGTAGATTGACAGGCTAGAGACCCAGAATTCAGCCTAAAGACAGTCTGCTAGAAGAATTCCCTTCTCGTCTAGGGAAGTCTGACTTTTTTAAAAGATCTTTGTCAGACTGAGGCCTACTGTAGAAGAAAATCTGCTTTACTCTGATTAATCTGATTTAAAAGGCAATGTCACTTCAAAGATAATCCTCACAGAAGCATCTCCCCGGCCCCTAATTATTGATTCTTATATGTGTTCCTGAATATATTATTAGCTATAGCAATCAAAGGGGATAATTTTAATCATAAATTTTTCAAATTTGAAAACTTGCACTTCCCCTTTTATTTTGTTGTTGCTGTTTTCAGTTCTGGGTCCTGAACCCATGGCCTCTTTCCGTAGGCTATATCTCCAGCTCTTTGTTATTTTTATTTTGAAACAGGCTTCTGTTAAGTCGCTATGCTGCCAAAAATGGGCTTGAACTGTGATCCTCCTGCCTATGTGCTACCACATCTGGATGTATAAATTTTTAATAAATACTTGTGAAAAGTTAAGTAAATAATTGGTTAAACTAAATGAGTGAATAAAATAATGTTTTCTTTCTTCAGTCACTATTCTAGCCATGTTAGGTACGTTTAACTCATTTTATCCTTGAAAACCATCTATTAATGAAGAAACTGAAGCCCTGAGAAGTTAAATTGCTTAGCCAAGATTACTTCAGTAGTGAGAGATAAAGCTTGAAATTCTTGTGCATGTACATATGTTCAGTGTTGAAACAATTTAGAGCAATGTGATCTCCTATATGACAAACTGAAGCAAACAGATTATAGTGGAGGTTTTCAAATTTGGCTCAGCATCAGAATTGCTTGGAAAAGCTTTAAAAAATTACAGGTTCTTGGATTGCACCCCAGGCTTACTGAGATACTGAGAACTTGTATTTGAAAATCATTTGGGGTGGTTTTCATGTAGTCAGGCTGGCATCTGCCTAAGAAAAATTGCTTAGAATTCACTGAACACTATCAGAGCACTAAAATTTCTCATTTGTGTTGGTATGGAAAATGAACAGAAAGCACTGGAAATATATCCTTGCTGCTACTGTCAGCTATTTAAACTGTCTACTTCCAGTGAGAATTGAAATGATTTGACTGGAGACATAATACTGTGGGGATTTGTACAATTCAGTTTTCTGGGAATGAATTGAGGAGTGTAATTGCTGTTATGAGTTGAAAAGATGGCGTCAAGGCAATGTGGATCCCAAACTTGGGCCATTGGACCCGTGACAGTTTGCATCTAAAACCATCCCACAAGACCCAGTGCTAAAGACTTGGTTGTCATCTGATGATTGCTTTGCAAAGCAATGGGCTCATGAGAGTCCATACTTCAGAAAAGATGAGTTCATTGATTGATTTATGATTTGATAGAATTTCTAGGAAATAATAAAAATTTAGCAGTGGGTGTTAGGGTCATGCCTGGTGCTATTGTATATTGCTTATGGTCCCCTTTTCTCTAGTTCTCTGCCTCCTGGTTACCATGAGATGAGAAGATTTCCTCTCCTTGTCCCATCCCACATACACCTTTCTGCCTTCCCACAGGTCTAGAAGCAATGGAGCCAGAAGGGCATGGAGTTTAACCTCTGAAACCATGAGCCAAACTAAATGTTTGCGCCTTTAAATATATTTTGTAATGTATTTTGGCCATACTGAAGGGTCTCCAGAACAGTCTTGAAGTAGGTGAAAGCAAAGATGAATCTATGCTAATTACAGAGAAAATAATAGAAAGGAGAACATGAAGACTCATTACTGCATGCCAGTGGTTCATGATTAATTTATGAGTGGTGTGCAAAGCTTTTGTTTTCCATGGTCAAAAGATCAATGTAAGTGAATCAGCGAGTGCCTAAATAATGAATGAATGGATCAACTGCACAGTTGCGTAAAACATCAATAAATTATATTGTGACAGGAAGGGAAATCTATCAAATACTGCTTTGTCTTACAGAGCCTAGAAGAACTTCAAAATTTGAGGGGACGTGGGGACTTATTTTCACATACGCGTGCAGAAGTTATGCAATCTACAACAGGAACAGAGCTTCATAAGTTAGTGGGACACATACTGAGAATCATAGGACAGAATCACCAGTTTACTTGTGAGCATTCAAATACATATCACAGAGGACAAGATCTGAGGGTGAGAAGTAAGACCAGCAGTACGGGAGAGCTCCTGGAGAAATTAGTAGTAATATCTTGATGTTCTATGTGCTTTGCTCTTTGGCTGTAGGAAAACTCACACTAACGTGCACGCCTAAGTCTCTCGTCTCATGTTTTGTGATGTAATTTATTTGATCTGTATGTCTTGTGTACACAAAAATCTGGAGTTGGGCAGCATTTTGACTAACCTATCTAAACCGCTTCATAATTAGTAGAAATAATTGCATTTGCAGCCTAGGAATTAGTAATGTGCCCTCTAAAGTGCCTCATTTGGAAGTAAAAAATGAGGAAGATGAACTTGCAATACCTATAAACTAATGTGAATTTCTTAAAACATTGTTTTGAGTATTTGATTTATGAGACAGTTGGAAGACAATCTATCCTTTCATATTCCCTCATGAAGTTTTGAATTACAGTGTTTCTAAAATTGATGTGTTTAGCCAAGAAAGTATGCTATATATATGACAGAAGAAAACTCATCAATTTCTCCCGGGCAACACAATGCCACATATTGGAAGCAAAGACTCAAAGAGCTTCATCAGGAAAGCCAGTAGTGTGTGGGGACAAAATGCTTAAAATCACACTAGAGGAGTACTTTAACAGAAGGCTTCCTAATATATATTGTGGGACTTACAGGATCCCCAGGGATTACTAATATACCTGTTACAAGTTTCTCTTATTTGTCAACTGTTACTTATCCCAAAATGAATCAATGGATCCATTTTAGGAGGAGAACACTTTATACTGATATATAGTATGAAAGTTTTTTCAAAACATGTAAAGTTCTGAGTATGATATATATATATATATAGTCTTATATATAGTATATATATATATACTATATAGTATATAGTATATATATATAATATATATATATATTATATATATATACTTTCTGTGTTTTTGGTTTATGCTGCAGGTACACAGCAATTGTGTTTTTAATTTTTTAAAATTTGGGTAAGACACATAATACATATTCTCAACCATAACCATTTTTATGGCATAGTCCAATGGTAATAAATCTATTCATATTGTACAACTTCCATCAAAATCATTCTATAATATATATAATATATTATAGATATATATATTACAGATATATATTACAGATATACATATAATATTTTACAGATATATTATGTTACTGATATATAATATGCTACAGATATATATATATATATAATATACTATATTCTGTTATATATATAACAGATATATATATAATATACTAATATATATATATATACACACAGAACAGATAAGATCTGAGAATAAGGAGCGAGATTAATAACCAGGTAGACATCAGACACAAGTTATTAGCACACATTTAATTTTTATGAGTTTCCTTTTTTGACTATGGGAAAATCTACATTACCATTTAGGTCTAAGTTTATCATCTCATATGTTGTTAGGTAGTTTATTTGCTCTGTACATCGTATATAAACACAGAATGTCACTGAATGAAGTATTTTGACTAGATCATCAAAACTTTATGGTAAGACAAAATTTTTAGTGAAGATATTTTATGTTTGGGTAGCACTACCTACCAAAGGTATGTAAGTAACTCTGAATTGGGAATTATTTTATTTTACACAGAATTTCTATCTGCTTTCATCTTAAAACTGCTGTGCTTATTATATAAATGAAGCATGTTTTTCTTTCAATGAATTAATCACATACATATGCATCGATTACTTCAGAGAGAGTAGTTTTCTGTTCGCTTTTAAAATAACAAAGTTATTTATCTTTGTAAATATCCACACAGGGATGACAGGTATACAGAAAGATTTCCTTAGTCTAGAAAAATTCTACCACTGCATTATTTTTTGCTTATAAAAGAAGAGAAGGTTGTACTGAGAAACATCTACAGCTGGCTTTACTTTCCTAATTCTCTTTCAATTCACCACTAAATTTCAAAAATTTGGTATGTTTCTGCCATGATTAAGATGTAAACTCTACCTTAACAACAAATGTTGATGAGAGAACTATTCCCACAAACTAATTTGCTTTGGCATCTTTCTCTGCCTTGGGACCTAATATGCATTTGTTGTCATTTCCATTAAAACACTTCTGATTATTAATCAGCTCTTTTTATTAATAATAAGTTAATACCTTACCTAATGATCTAGCATTTTAATGAAATTGGAAATGCCAAATCTAATGCTACTTATACAAATTTTGTGCCTTCTGTAAGTACAAGGTTTTATTAAGGGAACTGCAGAAAACACTAAAAGTTCAGACAGAATATTAATCTGTATGTCTTAGAAAAACTAGTCATCTGTATTTATTTAACTTTGTATTTTCCAATTCTAAGTGGCAGGTTGTATTTGTTTGATAATCGACCTTCATCATTAGTAGCAGGAAAAGATTAAGTTTGGTTAGACACCAAGGGATATGCTGCAGTTCTCAGCATAAAGAGATCCTGATCACTATTGTACAATAACCTTGTGGGTTTTCCTTCATATTAAAACTTATATCTTGCCTCTATTCTCATCACTTTGCTGGTCATTGAAATGTGATAACCAATCCCACAGCTCAAAGGTAGATCACTATGGCTCACAGTGCGTAGACATTTCAACCTCTGATTGGCTGGATCCATGGCAGGAAGCCATCGTGGAAGGATCTGAGCAGAGCAGGGCTGCTTGAGCCAATGACTAGGAAGCTGAGGGCATGTGACTGGGAGAGAGCCTCCTAGACCACACCTTCAGTGGCCTGTCTCTCCAACCAACCTTTACTTCCCAGCATCACATTTAGCTAGACATTCACCAGTTGACTAATCCATTTGGAGTATCATGTTCCCAAGATCAAATCACCCCTCCAAAGCTCCACTGGTGACCTGGGGAGGGTATTTCAATATAAGCCAGAACAACTTTCTTCAGTGTTCCTTCAGGCTGTCTGGCCACTTTCCAGGCTGCATTGTGGAGGCATATTTTAGGCATTTATTAGCCACTAAAAGCTAGTGTTCTGTGAAGAGCAATAGAATTTTCTCTCTTTTCGGTTCTCCCTCTTTATAGATCATTTCATTCAAACTAGTGCTTCACTAACCCTGTGTATGCTTACAACTCTCAAGTTTTATCTCTATTGTCAAGACTTTTCTTTGAGCCAGTACTCACATGAACATTTCCACTAGATTATAACAAAAATTTTCCAATTGGTCCAGAAGTCTTCTCACAGTATTTCTTGTTTTTTTTTTTTCGTTCTCATATTATTTCTTATCCCAAACATAGCCATTTCACAGTGTTTCCTGCATAGTGGCACAGCATTACCAAATTTTAGTTGTGTATCCCATAAATCTTTCTGTTTTCCTTTTTATTAATTCTTACATGGTGATCCATGGTCAAATATTGCCAACTTAATTTCTCTTAAATTCTAAAATTAGTAACTTATCCCTCAATCTTTGTCCAAGTTGCCATGTTTGAAATGGCCGCCTATCTAGTTTCTCTCTACTCTTTTTCCAAAGGATTATTATGTCTACTGTCATCTTTCCAGAGCAAAAAATTTACCATGTTACTCAGTGACCACTCACCATCACACTGTTCAACCTTTCCAGTTCAAAAAAATTGTAAGCATTATCCTACTACATTTTAGTTAAAATGGCTCATGTTAGCTACTTGTTTTGGGTCTTTGGCTTCTTCTTTTAAGGCCTGTGTTCTCTAAGTAGCACAGATCTCTCTGCAGTTTCTCAGATAGGCCTTGTTCCCTCCCATCACAGCCTTCTCAATGAAAATTACCTCTCTGAAATACTCTCAAACTCCACCTAGTAAATTCCTTCTCAGAACTGAATCAGATCTCAGCTTAGTAGCTGTCTTCTTTCCCATTGAACAGGTTAAGTTAGATGTTTGTGTGGTGTGATCCCATAAAATCAGGCTCCTTTTCTTTAGAATATTAATACTCTGTGTGGTTATGCCTTTCTGTTTTCTAGTATTTTTACTGCCATGAAATCATTCCTATATAGGCTTATATTAGCATACATTTCTTTTATGTTTTTGTACAGACTTCCAAATCAGCTGGTCAAGTTTTATTAATACACTTTTTAAAAATATATTTTTATTAATTTTATTGAGAAACAAATAGCAATGAGACAGTTTCAAAAACTGATTAGAAAGACAGTTTCAATAATTAATACATTGCATATTATTGACTTTGTAGTGGTTATTCATAGTACAAGATGCAGACATGATATCCTGCCCAAGCACTATTAGTACAAAGTAGCTGTATATCTATCCTATTTTGTATAAACAGATACAAAATGGTCCTTCATTTATATCCCTTGTTTTCATCTAGTTTTGTCAAAGGTGGGTATTCCATTGTCATTTAAATAGTGTTTAAAAATTCAAAGAGATCCACTTACCGTCTATGATTCATTTGGGGTCTGTAGAACAAACATGGTTCCCTATTACAGGAATACTATGTATGGTCATAGTCATATAAACTTGGCAAAAGTGGTGTTTCTCAGAGTTTGGTAAAAAAACAATCTTTTCTTGGTGAGAAGGCAATATAATGCTCACTATCACAATCACACAATACCTAATTCAATCTTTCTCCCAGGACCATTTTGTTTTTCTAAAAACATCCACAAACATTCGTACACAGAAAAACACACATCAGTGTATGTTTGCTGTCCCTGAACCTTCCTAACTCAGCCAGTGGTAGAGTCAGGAAATGTTCTGGAGTGACCATTATGGTGCAGATGAGTGGTGGCAATCGATCTGTAATATCACAGGATAAAACATGTACAGAAATATTTTCCTCATGAAATTCTAACTACATGTATGTACCTCTGTATATAACATGGAAGCATTTCTAAATGGTCCAAGATGTAAAAACAGTCTAAAATACATGAGAATTATTCCATGCATTTTCATTTTGATGTAACAGAATTTTCTATTATTTCCTGTCATAATACCCTACCTTAATTTCTAATAGAGTTTCAATAGAGATTTACTTATGAATGTTACAAATGACTTAATATTTAGCTTCTTTGCATATAGCTATCAATCACTTATGCAAGTGATTGCAGAGTTAAAACTCTGCAGAGTTAAATCTCATAAAAGAGTTATGCAAGTGATGCAAGTTAAGAAGCAGAGTATAAAACATTTGAGTTTTAATTTTATTTTGAAAAGTAAAGGTAAAGCAAGAACAAAAATCAGAGACAAGAAAAGAAACAGGGCAACATGCAACAGAACATATATTATAGATTTTCAAACTAAGAATAGTTGATTAACAATGGTTAATACAATATCTATTTTTTCATCAAATCTGTTGCTCATAGTAGCAGACATAGTTATGTAATATTAGACATATGGTTGGATATTACCACTTGATTTCAAGAAACCTTAAATTTTTGTTCTTGTTTCTTTTTTATTTTTAACTTTTTTAAATATTTGTTTTAAATAAAGTATAGCAATAATTGATATGACATTAGGAACAGTACACATTTGGAAGATCAAGATATCAAGTAGTCAAGCATGGTTTTTGTATGGCACATTGCTGTCCTTGATGCAGTACTTAGATCACACTGAGCAGCACACAGAGTTAGTCAAGGTGAGAATTCTACTATTTTCAAAGATTGATGGAGATTTTCACTACAATCATCTCAGCCATCCTGCATATATATACTTGCATGTTTTCCCCTACTGTTTTTTCATTTCTTTCCTCTTTTCTCTCCTCTTCAAACATTTGATTTTTAAAAAGAAAGAGCCAAAAAGATATTTTGTAACTTAGTCATGCTGACTAATTATTACAAAATTGATTCAAATTACTTTATTTCAGAAGAAAATTTAACAAATAGCACAAAAACCTTAATTTTGGGGAACGATACTCTTTGCAATGTGCTATAAACACTAAAATAATTATTTCAAAGCCCAAAAAGGATTTAAATAACATAGATTAGATAGACACAAGGTATTTAAAATTAAAATGGAATTATCATTTTAAGACACTTAATAAATAATCTTTCTTAGGACACTTCTAATGAGATTATAACTGTAATAAAATTGCAGTAACTATGTTCAGAGTTATTATGAGGTATAATTAACGGTTAAATACTTTTTAAAAATAACATACAGAGACACTAATGTATGTTAGCTAGCTACATACATTAAGTTAATAGCTAAGCAAACCAATACAGTGACTGGCTAAAAAGTCAGCGGTATTCAGGAATCAGGTAGTTTTCTCTCCCACGCAGGTCCTTTTCCCTGTTCTGTGATTGAATCCTATAAAACGATCCTCTTTTTCCTCTGTTAGCATCACACAGTGGGGAAGCCCACGGCCTGAGGTGGAGAAGCCCTCTTCTTCCTCCCCAGCTGCTGTAGCAGCCACTTTGCAGCAGTGCTGGTCCACTTCCCGAGACCGGCTGGGTCTGTAACCTCAGACAAATTACTTTGTCTTTGACATGGTGCGGATCACTGTGGGGGCCGTGCTCTTAGGGAGCAGATCTAAGGCTCAGGCTGGGAGGGCGCCTGCGCAGGGTCAGCCTTGCCCCTTGCTCAGGTTCTTCGTTGGCCGCTCTTCCTTGCCCTGGGCGAATGACAGCTGCACTTCCACACTTGCGCTGCTCTGCCCCCTGTATCCTCTGTCAGCTCCTCTCACGATTAATCACGTTCTATTGCTTAACAATTTTGCATCATAAATTTTATGATTTCTGTATTTTGATGGAATCTGCCTTAGATACTTAGCTAACAATAAATGAATGTGTTAAAACGGTGCAACAGTCCTAAAAAGAATTCACCAATAATAAATGAATAAATGCAAAAATGTATGAGAGTAACCATACACCAGGACAGAACATTAAAATTACTTCAATTACCTATAAAGAAAACATGATTTTAAAAGATCCAACAATAAAAATTAGTAAAATTAAAAATTTTATTCTATATGAAACCTTCAATGATCCTTATAAACTGATAGGGTTTTGATGATGATTAGATCAAATAGGAAGTCAATCCAACTCTAGTAAGATATAAGGTGCTTGTTATAATGGTCATAATCAATTAGAATAAATGAGAAAGGAAATTGAATATGAACTGAACAAGCCTCATATTTAAGGTTGCCAGGAAAGACCTGAGTAAGCAGGAAGAGGTATAGCATGTACTGGATATGAACACTAAATTCCATAAAAATATCAAATGCCCTAGATTTATGTACATTCTAACAAAATCTAGATCAAAAGTGTAACATTTTTTATGTTTGAAGGATTTAGCAGTTGATTATAAATTTTTCAATAAAACACACACAGAAATAGCCAAAACATGTTTTGAAGCCAAGGAAAAAAATACACTGCGCCATGAGATGTATTTAGCATATTTAACATGCTAAGATTTTTTTCCTGGAAAACATACTAAGCCTTTCTTTCTTTCTTTCTTTCTTTCTTTCTTTCTTTCTTTCTTTCTTTCTTTCTTTCTTCTTTCTTTCTTTCTTTCTTTCATCTTTCTGTCTCTCTCTCTCTCTCTCTCTCTCTCTCCTTCTCGTAATGTATTTAGTACAGGATGTCACTACACAGCTCAGACTCGTAGTGATCCTCCTGATTTCAACTTTCCCTGTGCTGGGATTACAGGGTTGTGCCACCACACCCGCTCAGTGGTTGGCTCAGGGTGCCTGGGGTGCGGCTGGTGGCTACATGTGCAGCAGGGAATCAAACCCTGGTCCCTGTGCTTGCCTGAGCAGGCACTTAATTTGCTGAAATATCTCACCAATCCCTGTCTAAGCATTTCAATATAAATTACCCATGAAAATTTATCCACATTTGTGAATTTAGTTCATCATTTAAGAAAAAAAAATGTTTGAGACAGGATTTTACTATGTAGTCTAAGTGTACCTTGAACTCTATCAAACTCAGGGTGGCCTTAAATTCACAATAACCTTTCTGCCTTATTCTCTCAAGTGCTGATATCACAGATATGTACTACCATTTCTTGGCCAGCACGTTATGCCCAGGGTACTGGGGGTTAAACCTGGGTCCTTGCCCTTCCCAGGCATGCACTTAGACCACAGAACTATCTCCCCATCCCCCTCTCACTTTTTTATCCTGATGACATGTGTCTCTGAATCCTTCTTGACACAATATTCTATGCAATCATGAGAAGCTAAACAGATTATGACAAGAGAACATTCCTACCTGAGGATCTTTTTTTTTTTTTTTTTTTTTTTGTATTCAAATGTGCTTTTTGTATTGTACGTTATTGCACATTGCTCTCCTTCACATAGTTGCTCAGATTACCAATATTAGCATATAGAGTTAGTTGAAGTAAAAATTTAAATATTAACTGCTACTTTCTTTTTTTTTCATTTATTTTTATTTTATTAAAATACAAATGTCAATCAGACAGTTTCAAGACACCTTAACCATACAGAGTCGATGAATTAATACATTGCAAACTGTTTTCATAATGTTTTGGTACTGTACAAGGTGCATACATGAAATTATATTTACAGGATAAACCCTGAGAAGACTTCAATGACCACATAGGAAATATAAAGTACATGTGTGGTATATAAGTTTGGATCTACCTAGGTCTTAACCATCCAGCAGAAAAGCATAAATGTATAAAAATGAAGTATACATCGTGAGCCCATAATATTAAGCTGAGCTGTAAATGGATATGGTCGACAATTTCTTTGAATAACTCCATATGGTTGCAGAATGCTGGACTGTGTTGGATTGTGGTGTCAAGTTCAAGAACCTAAGGTAGTTGAATGTCAATGGAGTGCCCACTTTTGACAG
>PVKA01034753.1:0-23210 GCA_004027165.1 Ctenomys sociabilis | reverse complement strand
ATGGTGGAGAGATGTATCAAATTAAAAAAACTCAATAAAGTATTTTATACAATCAAAAAAAAAAAAGAAATGCAGGTGAAAGTAGCTGCAGGTGGGTGTGGCACACTCTTATAATCCCAGCAAGCAGGAGGCTGAGGGAGGAGGGTCTTGCAAGCTCAGGGCTTGTCTCAAAAAGACAAAACAAAATCAACCAACCAAACAAGTAAAACAAACTCAAAGTAGTTGATAAATGTATCAAGAGTTGGGACCAAGGACTGGAAAATGTAGGATATAAGACTGGAATTTAACATGACGGAAATGGACATTTCTGAATTGTAATAAAATCAGAGCAGCTTGGAAAATGGGAAAGAAAAGGAATAGTCTAGCAGAGAAGGAAGATACCTAATAATTGCCCAGATGTGTCACCAGGATGGAACCAGCCTTCTCTGTCTTTTGAGACACATTAGGTGGCCATGCATAAGTATAGGCATAAGCCTGTAATCCCAGCACTGGGAAGCTGAGGCAGAAGGATTGCTGCATATTCCAGATCAGCCTGGGCTGCAAAGTGAGCTCGAGGCCAGCCTGAACTGCATAGTGAGACCCTGTCTCAAAAAGACCAAAAAAAAAAAAAAAAAAGTCACAGTTTTTTAAAAGTCCATAGAGGATTATGCTTTCAGGGAAGGGTGGATGAACCTTAGAGGAACCCATACTGAATAGGAATTTAGATATCTGTTTATATGCACACAAGAGTTGCCCTTGGGGTTCAGGGAACTGTGGTAGATATGATGCTTATCAAGCTTTTTTCTTTGAATTTTTGCAAATTCTCTCCCTTGTTTTTTGGTGGGACGGGTGATTGAACTCAGACCCTTGTGTTTGCCAGGGAAGCACTTATTCCACTGAGCCATCTCTCTAGCCTCTTAGATGGTCAGTCTTCTCAGTCATGTAAGAAACTTGAAAAGAAATTTGTGAAAGAAAAAGTTCTTAATCAAGTCCTACCCAAGGCACAAAGATCTTTAAAGATTGTTTGCTTTTTTGTTGTTATTGGGCCATAGCTTGTGGCAATCTGGTATTGTGTGCCTTGTTCTGAAAATAGTGCTGTGTCATGATTAATACATGCGCTGTATAATCTTGAAATACCATGTGCCCTATGGAATCACTTGGGGTCTGAGACCTAATAAATGACCATGAAGCTTTTTGTATAGTTATGTCTTTGTTTATTCATTTAACTATAACTGGCAAAGCATGCTACTTAGAATTCTCTTGTCCTTCAAACCTATTGATTCATGCCTACCTCTCTAGATGTAAAATTATACTTTTTTTTTTTTTTTCAGAACTAGGGATTGAACTCAGACCCTTGCTCTTGCCAGGGAAGTGCTTATTCTACTGAGCCATCTCCCTGGCCCCAAAATTATACCCTTACTACCAAGAATATAAAAGAGATGTACATATTGTATTGGTATTCTTCAAAAGCAGTGGCTGTGCTTAAATCTGAAGGAGCTATGTTTGAAACGCACATTACTTCCCAGGTGCCAAGGGCCTTACAGTTAGTACTCTTTAATTCCTACCAAACTAGGTAGGAAATTAAAGAGTGTCACTCTTTCAGAACTATTTTCTTTTTACAGTACCAGGGATTGAACTCAGGCCCTTGCACTTGCCAGGTGAGTACTTATTCTATGAGCTATCTCCCTGTCCCCCTGGACTAGTTGATTATGGTTGAAAGCATGCCAGGTAGTGGTAGTGGTCAGAACCTCCAAATGACACGGAGAAACACTGATCTCCCAACCTGAAAAGTACCGGGGAAGAGTTTGTGTTCTCTGAAACCAAAGAATGAATTTTTGAACAAATGGAGGTTATGAGAAGAATATGCTTATAAGGGAAAGAAAGCTCCTGTCTGAGAGAGGGACAGGAGGGGGGCCAAGCTGGTTTTCCCTGGGAAGCTGTGTCTTCCAGGGACTTTTATAGAGGAAAACCATGTGGTGAGGTGGGTCTAAGGTGGTGTAAAGACATAGGAACTCCCTTAGGTGGGCATGAGGTAGGACAAAACTGGTCAACCAATGAGATTATAAGCACCATTGCTCATGTAAAATTGATTAAATCCAGTACAAAGTGGAGAAGTGAGTCATGTAGTGAGGGGACAGGGTCTCTTCCTGTTTGGGGTTGGGTTAATGACTCATTTGGGCTCTTTCAAGGTGATTGATACCTATTTAGAATATCAATTCCTGATGCCCATCCCTAGGGAAGTATGTAGCTGTGTTTCCTCTTTTGTCTTGAGGTGTGGTCCATATGGGAGTGTCTGTCTCTTCCTAGTTGCAAAGTCACCTTGTCTTCCAAGAGGACCTTGTCCTGTCTGCCTATGATATTTCTATCTAATTCAGGATTAGGACCATTGACCTATTTGCTAGTTGGTATCAGTTTACAATCTTTGACCCAGAAGATCTTAGTGTCCTGAGTTTAAGCTACTTTTACCACTATTTGATATGATTTTATGAAGCTGGGTAGGATTTCCTCAGTCTGGGTAGGACTTCCTTAATCTAGGTCCAGCTGTCTTATCATTTGTGGGTTTTGATAAGTTGAAGGACAAAGAAATCCTGAAAAATTCCAGTGATACAAAATAGAAATTAGAGGCTGGGGGTGTAGCTCAGTGGTATAGTGCGCAAGGCCCTGAGTTCAATCCCCAGTACCCTAACAACAGTGAAAAAAGTAGAAAGTAGCTTTAAGTACTTATATAGTAGCAAAACTTTGGAATGTTCTGGAATTTAAGGGACTTACAGAGTCATTTTATTATATTTAGTAATATATATTGGATGATCAGGAGCATCGTATATATCAGAACTTTTAAGAAGTTATAAACTTATATTTCAGCACTTTTATGATGCTGTATTTCAACTAGGCTTTTGAAAATTTTTTTTCATTAATCATCTATTTTATTTCAAGTTGGTGTGTGATCACTAGTAAAAAACATAAAAGCTGTGAAATCACAGGAGATACTAATGTTGAACAGGGTTTTTGCTTTTTAATTGACATATGTCTTTTGATTCAGGGAGTGACTAGGAAACATTCATAAACATTCTAGAACTGGAATGCATTGTACTTAATAGGCCCAAATTAAAATGTAGTCACCTCCAAGGTAAGACTAAATGGGAAAGAAAAACTACAATGTGATCTGGAACCTCAAAAAGAGGTGCATTTCTAGCCCTTTTCTGAGGCTTTCTACCATAGCAATACTTTGATTTTACAATCAGTTGTTAGCATTATTGTCTGTTATGAATCAAAGACTCTGGGCATGGAACAATGAGGCTGGATGTAGGATTATTAAGTAAAGGGGGTAATTTGGATGGAGGGAGGGGCAATTTGGAAAGTGTCAGTATATCTTCAGTAGTAATTGTTGCAAGTGACTAAACCACGGAAGAGGAACTAATTTTTTTAAAAAAGCTTTCAGCTTTTTCCCCTGTGGTGCTGTTGGGCCTGCAGGTCTGTGTAGGGCCATGGACATGGGTCTATATTACACAGGATGGGTTTTGTTAAGGTTGTCAAGAATAAGGCCTACTTTAAGAGATACCAAGTAAAGTTTAGAAGACGACGAGAGGGCAAAACTGATTACTATGCTAGGAAACACTAGGTAATACAGGACAAAAATAAGTATAGCATACCTAAATACAGGATGATAGTTTGTGTAACTAACAGAGATATCATTTGTCAGATTGCTTATGCCCACATTGAAGGGGATATGATAGTCTGTACAGCATTGTACATGAACTACCAAAATATGGTGTGAAAGTTGGCCAAACAAATTATGCTGCAGTGTATTATACTGGCCGGCTGCTGGCCCGCAGGCTTCTCAATAGGTTTGGCATGGATAAGATCTATGAAGGCCAGATGGAGGTGACTGGAGATGAATACAATGTGGAAAGCATTGATGGCAAATCTAGTTCCTTCACCTGCTATTTGGATGCAGGCCTTGCCAGAACTACAACTGACAATAAAGGTTTTGGAGCTCTAAAGGGTGCTTTGGATGGAGGCTTGTCTATCCCTCACAGTATCAAATGATTCCCTAGTTATGATTCAAAGCAAGGAGTTCAATGCAGAAGTACATCGGAAGCACATCATGGGTCAGAGTGTCGCAGATTATATGCATTACCTAATGGAAGAAGGTGAGGATGCTTACAAGAAACAGTTTTCTTAGTACATAAAGAACAATGTAACTCCAGACATGGAAGAGATGTGTAAGAAATCTCATGCTGCTATTTGAGAGAATGTAGTCTATGAAAAGAAGCTGAAGAGAGAAGTTAAAAAGAGGTGGAACCATCCCAAAATGTCCCTTGCCCAGAAGAAAGATCTGGTAGCTCAAAAGAAGGCAAGCTTCCTCAGAGCTCAGGAGCAGGCTGCTGAGAGTTAAGCCAAATTTCTATGAAGATTTTTCAGATAAAGACCAGTAAACTTATTCATCAAGCAACTGCTTTTGTGTTAAGCTCTTGTTATAAGAGTCTAGGAAATAAATTGAAGCAAAGGAGAAAAAAAAAAAAGAAAAAAGCTTTCAATACATTTTCAGTGAGACAGTTTTCAGGGTTTGATTCATATTTCTTTATGCAAAATGGCTTTATTTTTTAAATTTACTTTACTTTTTATTTATTTATGGCAGAATCAGGGATTGAACTCAGGCCCTTATGCTTGCCAGGGAAGCGCTTACTCTACTGAGCTGTCTCCCCAGCCCCACAAAATGGTTTTAGTCCATTGCTAAGAGTTTTCAGAAGCTTAACAGTTGTAGCATTGCTGAAAAATTGAAGTTCAAAGTCTCCTCTCAAACTTAAGGCAAACTCACAGCTGTGATGCCTGTAAAAACCAAAAAACTGCTGAGGGTAAACATTCCCATGCCAAAAGGGAGAATTAGCTAAATAGAAAGAAACTGGACCAAAGTAAGACTGAACCTAGCAGAGCAAACATTAAATTCATGTCCAGTACCTAGAGCAAATTCTATTAAGATGTGAGCATCAGTTTTAGAGGCTCCATTTCTTTTTTTTTTTTTTTTTTCTTTTCTTATGGAACAGGGAATTGAACTCATGCCCTTGTGCTTGCCGGAGAAGCTCTTATTCCACTGAGCCATCTCCCCAGCCCGAGAGTCCCCATTTCTATGGCTTGTTGTGGCACCAATGGTTTCTCTCTTGAAGTGGCTTTATTTACCTTTATGGTTTTCCCCTGATATATCACATTCTCAGCTTCTCTTAGGGTCTCTTCTGCACTTTTGGATTAATTTTCATAATTTCATATATCACCCTCTTAGGGTATACTGCTTGGCCTCCCAGGCCTTTTCCTGAAATCTTGGGAGAAGCTTCCATAATTCCTTAATTCTACATGCCTGTAAATGAGCACTATGTGGATGATGCCAAGTCTGGCGCTGGCTCTGACAGTAGACAGGTCCTGTTGCATCATGGCTGCAGGGGCTTTTGAGTGCTTAGATAGCCAAGCACTGTGAACTAAATTTAGGGGCACAAATTCTGTGGGTGGCCATTTTTAAGCCCAGTGCCCTGAGATTCTTCTCATAGCAAGAGTCTTTCACTTTCACAATTTTGAGCCTGTAAAGGATGGACCTCGAAGGATTCCTCACATGCCTGGAAGGAAACCTTCCTGTTGTCCTGTCTGCTGTAAAATACAGTGTATGTTAGTTGTCAAATGATCCCAAAGTAATCCAAAGAAGGGTATCCAAATAAGGTTATATAAAACCTAAATAATACTGCCAACTCAGTTGACCTAAAATCATACAGAACACTCAGCAGCAGCACAATATATTTATATTCTGCTCAAGTGTGACATATTCATAGTAGACCAGTCTTAAGTTATAAGTCTCAAAAGTTTAACGGGACTGAAATCAGAGACACGTTATATGAATTAAATTTGAAATACCATAAAATATTTGGAAATTACATGTGTATTCATGTTTTCAAAAACGCCTAAACATTTTCAAAGAACAAATTACAAAAGAAGTGAGAAAATACTCTGAAATAAATGAAAATTAAAGGGCAACATATGAACATTCATAGGAGGCACCTTTTACTGTCTATATGTGTCCCATAACACCATGTTGTATACCTTAAATATATTCAGTGAAATTATTTTTTAAAACTTCTGTAGGACACAGCTGGAATAGTACTTAGAGATAAAATTATAACATTAGGTGTTTTTGGCAGAAAAGAAGAAAGGTCTATACTCAATGACCAATATTTTACCTAAAACAAACGAAACCTGAAGGAGAGAGAAGCAAATGTAGTAACAAAGAGGAGAAATCAATGAAATAGCACTCCTTTGTTAATCCAACCAAAAGGGTCTGAGCGGCCCTGGGCTGGCTCCCACTGGAGCTCTGGGGTTGGGTGGGGCCCCCTATGCCCTCTTGGAAGAGAAGGAGCAGGGTTGGGACCCAGAGTGAGCAGAGCCAGCTGCATCAGTCTGAGGGGCTGGGGCCTGGTAGTTTTGGGCCAGTTCTCTGCAGCCCTGGGAGGCCCTCAGCCACCTGGATTTGCAGGTCCTCATCCTCATCCAGGTTGCTTGTTCCATCCTTGGTACCAAAGTGGGCGTTGCTTTGGGATCTTCATGAAGAGGGGAGCCTGGATGCCTGTGTTCTAGTTGCACCTGCTGGTTCTCACTTTGCTCCATCTGCTCTGCCAACAGCCACTGCAACTTCTGTGCCTGGTTGTGGGCCTCATTCAGCTCATCCTCAGCTTGGGTCAGCTCCTTATCTCTTTCACCCGCAGCTGCAGCTTCTTCATTTTTGCCACCTTCTGGGACCTTTTCTTCAGCTTGCCATGCATGTACTTCACGTCTGCCAGCTCCTTGTTCAAAGCACTGGTTGCCTGCTGCCTGGGCCAGGGCCTCCTCCAGGTCCCCAGCCTGTGCCAGCAGCTTGTTCCCCCACTCCAGGCTCAGCTTGGGGATCTCTGACTCTCATTGGCCCCACACTGCCACATTCTCAGCCTGTAGCTGTTGTCTGTGCAGGACTGCTCACTGAGCTCATCTCTAGGTCCCTGTACATGGGGCCCAACTCCAGTAAATGGTATTTCCTTCTTTCCAGATGCCCATCCAGTTAGTCAAATTCTTTCACCTTCTCTTTTGAACTGTATCCAGAATCAGTTATTCTGATCACCAGAGCCATCGTTTCCCTAGGTGGAGTCGCCATCGTCTCAGATGTGGGCTGTGGCACTAACAGGCCTCCTTTCTTTCTTTGTCTCCCAGTGATTGCTTCTCATTTGGCATCTATAACAATTTTTGTCAATAAAGTCAGAGGGCATCAGTCTTGCTCTGAGGTTTCTCACTTTTACCAAATAAGACCTGAATAGATACCATGGAGCTGAAGGTTTGAGGTGACCCTGGCCTCTAGCTTGCTCTTTCACTTTATTTCCTGTTACCTGCCCTCTTACACCCTGTGTCCTGGCTACCTGTCCTCTACTCTTCTTCAAGCACACTGCGTATCTTCTTACATCTGGATTGTCTTGGTAGATACACAGAGGTTCATTTTCTCATCTCCTTCAGGTGTTTGCTTAAAGTGTCACCTTATAAATGAGGCTTTGCCAGAGCACCCTAGATACAATAACATTTGCTTCTGTTGGCTACATTCTTGTTCCATCTTCCTGCTATAATACATTTTTATTATAGCTTTATTACTTGTAAATATATATAATATATATAATGTATTATGTATATAAAAATATGTATATTTATTTCCTTCTATATAGTATATATATTCTGTGGGGGAAGAGATTTTCATGTTTTTTCTTGGTGTCGTATTGCTATATACTTAGCTCCCAGAACAGTTTCTGCATAGAGTAGATCTTCAATAAATACTTATTGAATGGATGTATCTTAAGTACATCTTTGAGATGAACACTTTTAATAAAAAGATATCCACTAGATGGCATTGTTTTCAAACTCATGTTCTTAATATTGGGAAAAAAAGCTTTTACTCTAAAGAAAAAAGATTGTCGTGATGAAGATTATAATAAGAAATTACTGGGATTAATGTGAGGGGAGTAGAATACTACATAGAATAATAGATTTATATTTTTTCAGGCTTTTTCTAGAATAAAAATTGTATGGGCTGGGGATATAGCTCAGTGACATAAACGCCTGTCAAGTGTAAGTACCTGAGTTTGATCCCTGGTACTAAAAAAAAAATAAAATAAAAAAAGTTTGGGGAAGCTTATAGAAAGCTGCAGCCTATTGATATATAAATAATCATTCAGGACAGGCCATTTTGGAGACAGCATGATAAATGTGAATAAAGGTAGTTCACGTCCATTCACTGTCGCTCAACCACTCGCAGGTCACCAGTTGAAAATCCAACCTAGTGCTGGAGGATAGAAAGTTATTTTTTGCCTGTCAGCTGTGGCAAGATTGCCAGTGAACTAGCTATTCCCTATCTGATTTTTAAAATTCATTTTTTGGTACATTTTAGACATACATAATGGTCACATTCATTAGAGGAAGTTTGTGCCTGTACGTGGTATTTTTTTTTTTTTTTTTTGCTGACCCAAAATAGTGTAAGAAATCTTGCCAAACCCTTTGCAGCTGCAAACACTGACTCCCTTCAACTCCTTTTCCCCTCATTTATAAAAGCTTTGTTTCCACTTTCTTCCATTTTCTTTTCTCTTTCTTCCTCTTCATCCCTTCTTTTCTTCCTCTTCCCACTTGAATGTTCCTGTCTCCTAGTATCTATTATGTATTTTGGTCCTTATATACCCTTTTAGTTTCTCCAACTAGAGATACTTAGAAGTCCTTCTCATGCTTTTACTACCACCTCTGTTCTTTTTTTTTTTTTGCAGAACTGGGGATTGAACTCAGGTCCTTGCACTTGCCAGGGAAGTACTTATTCCACTGAGCCATCTCCTTGGCCTCAATTTTTTTTTTTTTAAACTAAAGAACATTCATTTTCACTAAGATTTTTTTCTTGAGGACATAACTAAACTTTGTCATCATCCCCTACTCCATCTTAAAAGACTAGCACAGTGAATGTTATAAAGCAGATTGGAACAATCTGAAGGACTGGAACTAACGTGTAAAAGAAACAGCTTCCATCTGAATCATAAAAATGCTTAAGTAAAAAGAAAAGGAACTCATTGGGGGTTTCAGATTGAGAAGATCCTCACACCTCACATTTCATCTAATGCATTCAATCCTGGCTAGAGTGGAACAAAATGGAAAGAGGCTCACAGGACAGCACTCCACCGCAGTGCTTGACACACACCTACACTCCAAGCCTGCCCCCATCCCCTACTGTGTCCGACCAGTTATTTGCCAGCCTGTTGTGCCTGCCTATGAAGGAGCACATAGATCTTCTCTTTGATCCAGTCTTTGTGATAAGGGTGGTATGTCTGGGTATCAGCTCTGTAAACAAGGCAATGGATGGATGTCTGCCAGATCCTCAATAAAATCAGAGAACTGACTGATATCATATGTGATAGAGGAGCTGTTGGGGTTCATTCTCTTCAGATGTTCTTCGTACATTTTACAAACGCCTTCCATGCATTCATTAACAGATTCATAGCATAAGTTCTGCCTTCTGGCCTCTTGGTAGACTGCACCAGCAAAATAGTGTAAGAAATCTTGCCAAACCCTTTGCAGCTGCAAACACTGACTTCACAAGCCACACTGTTAGTTCTTACTTAAAAGGGAAAACTTGTGGTCGCTTCGGTCGCACATGTACTAAAACTGGAATGATACAAGGAAGATATTAGTACGGTTCCTGTTCAAGAATGACACGCAAATTCATGAAGCGTTCTATATTTTTATAGATATATAGCTATTTTCTCTTAGTTCAATGAGAAGAAAGGTTTGTACTAATACTGTTTAGACAAGATATGTCTGCATCTTGTCTTCTACTATGAAGATAATATGCAATGTATTGATTATTGTAACTGTCTTACCTGTTTTGAAACTGCTTTGTTGCTATTTTATTTTTTCTCATTAAAATGAATAAAAAATTTTAAAAAAGAAAGGATTATGACAAAGGAAAATTTGCATTTAAAACATATTTAAAGCCATTTTGTTATATCTGCTGTATTGATAAGGCCTGTGTTTCCTGTGTAAACTTCATTAGAGGTTCAGCAGTGTGACTTTAACTATCATTGAGTGTTTTTTTCTTGTGCTGTTTCCCTCCCCCACAGACTGATAGAAATAGCAAAAGCCCGTTTTCCTAGATATTTTAACAGTGAAGAAAACTTACTTTTGACAAGTTCCAAAGTTCATGTTTACCGAGAACTTACCTGTGAAGAAGTTCTACAAAGGTATGCTGTTTTAGACTTTACTATTTAATTTTACTACTTAATGCTTTGAAGGCTTATTTTTTTGTCTTTATATTTTTAGCTTCCTAATAAAAAATGTGGTTATGTATATTAGGATTATGGAGAGTAAGTCTTTTAACTTTCTTTATGATTTGTTGAAACTTTTTATTTATTTATTTTTTTGAAATGGGAATTGCAAAAGGCTGGCCAAATAGCTCAGTGGATTAAAGTGCCTGCTTAGGCAGACTCAGGGACCAGGAGTTATCTTATTAGTTACAAAGCCCAACTCTGCTGTAGAGTGGGAGAGGCGAGGGTATGGCATGCTAGAAGGTGGGGTAAGTGAGGCCATTTTGGAGACAAGCTATCACAAGTGGTTTTATTCTACAATTGAAACTTTAGTAGTGTCTAAGAACTTTGAAATTCTGCAACTAAATGAAAATATTTTGCTCTATCTCAGAAGAAGGCAATCTATCTTATCTATAAGTTATTTTACAGTCTCAGCAACACTTGGTATTATTAGGCTTTTCAATTTTATTTTATTTTATTTATTATTATTGTTTTGTCTTTTTGAGACAGGGTCTCACTATGCAGTTCAGGCTGGCCTTAAGCTCACTTTGTAGCTCAGGCTGGTCTTGAACTCACAACAATCCTCCTGCCTCAGCCTCCCGAGTGCTGGGATTACAGGCATGCGCCACCACGCGGGCTCAGGCTTTTCAATTTTAGTCATGAGATATATGATTTGATAGTTTTTAGAACATTAAATTTCTGCAGTCACCTCTGTAATTTAGGATTACAGGCATGCGCCACCACGCCCACCTCTGTAACTTAGGGAGAAACATTTGCTATTGTTTAAAGTTGGTTAACCTTTGTAATGTTCTATGTAAAATTATATTTGGAATTTGTGTTCTACGATTTTACAAATTGTGCTATTACAGGATTGAATCTTTGGAAGAAGAAATTATTTCAAAAAGAGTTAAAATTGTGATTATTGACTCCATTGCTTCTGTGGTCAGAAAGGAATTTGACACACAACTACTAGGCAATATGAAAGAAAGGAACAAATTTTTGGCCAAAGGAGCATCTTTATTAAAGTATTTGGCTGAAGAATTTTCAATCCCGGTAAGTTTTTCTGTTTTCTTTTCTTTTTTTTTTTTTATATATTAACATTTAGTGTCTTACAGTGTTCAGTTGTAAAATGAACAGAAAATGTGAAACAGATGAGCTTTCTTTAAAAAGTAGCATGGTGTAATTGTGATAGAAAGTATCACTACTTTCTTAAATTAGTTCATCCTTGGATTATAGTGGTCTGTTGCTTTGTAAACCTGATATTTTTCCATGATTTTGGTCACGACTGAGTTGGATAAGAACCAAATCAAATTCAATGTTTAGGTTTAATGATGACCTTATGGGAAAATTTGATTGGGTTTTTTTCTAGTGTAGTTTATGACCAGAATCTTGGAGAGAATTGAATTTGCAAATGAAGATACCACTCTAGTTTACTTTCTTCATAATTTGTTGTAGGGAAGTCTTTAAAAGTTAAATGTTCAATGTCTGAAAGGATTCCATAGTCACCCTCTCCATCTTGTCATTTACTCATTGTGTATGTTTTATATCATTTGCTCTACCAAGATACCTATTAAGCAGTAAAACTCCATGAAAATTTCAATGCTTATGTATGTAGAGTGTCTTTCTTTCTTTCTTTTTTTTTTTTTTAATTCCTTCTCTCCTGCCCATCTTTCTTTCCTTTTTTATCCTTTTCTTTTTGCAGGGCCGGGGATCTAGTATCACTGCGTTATATCCCTAGCCCATCTTACTTTGGAGACAAGATCTTACTAAGTTGGTTGATTTTGAATTTGTGATTGTTCTGCCTTAACCTCCCCTGGAGCTAGGATTGTAAGCTTGCTGAAGCTTGTCTACACTTGGATGAAGTTTCTTTTACTGCAATATTTGTCAATTTTATAAATAAGTTGGGTTGAAATTCTGTGTTATTTTGTTTAGTTCTGTTTTGTACACAGTATGATTTAGTTTCCTTCAAATAGCAACTGGTCAACCATTGATGGATGTTGGGGCAATAGTAATGAAAATGTCATTGGGTACTGTTGGCATGGCTTTCTTTTTTTTTTTTTTTTGATGGAACCGGGGATTGAATTCAGGCCCTTGTGCTTGCCAAGGAAGCGCTTATTCCACTGAGCCATCTCCCCAGCCCCTGGCATGGCTTTCAGTTGTGGGCATTGTGATTAAGAAATCTGAAGATAAAGAATATTGGAAAGGTTTGTGGTGAATAAACTACAACATGTAACTGTGTGCCAAGTTCCACTCCTGTCTATAGCATGTGGAAGAGCATATTTGTCTGATAGTCTCAGCAACACTTGATATTATTAGGCTTTTCAGTTTTAGTCATGAGATAAAATTGGCTATGATTAGATAGTTATTAGAAAAGTACAATCTTGAGGCGCCAGGAATATAGCTCAGCAGCATAAACATCTGCCTGGCAAGCACAATGTCGAGTTCAATCCCTGGTATCTGCCCCCCCCCAAAAAAAAAAAGTGAAAAGAAAATTACAACCATGAAAGATATCCCTTGCTCTTGGGTAGGAAGAATCAACACAGTGAAAGTGGCTATACTCCCAAACTTTTATACAGATTTAATACAGTCCCAATCAAAATACTATTAGCATATATTATAGGGAAACAACCCTAAAATTCATTTGGAACCCCAAGAGGCCTACAATGGCAAAAACAATTCTGGCCAACAAAGACAAGGCAGGGATGTCACAACCCTTGACTTGAAATTATGCTACAGAGCCTCTGAAGTTAAAAACAATATGGTACTGGCAAAAAGCAGACCTAAGGACCACTCGGACAGATTAGAAGATGCAGAAACAACTCCAGGCACACTCAACCACCTCATCATATTTTTTTTTTTTTTGTCTTTTTTGAGACAGGGTCTCACTGTGCAGTTCAGGCTGGCCTTAAGCTCACTTTGTAGCTCAGGCTGGTCTCGAACTCACAACAATCCTCCTGCCTCAGCTTCCCTAGTGCTGGGATTACAGGCGTGCGCCACCACGCCCGGCAACCACCTCATCTTTGACAAAGGAGCCAGACATGTTCCCTGGAAGAAAGGCAGCCTCTTCAATAAATGGTGCTGGAAAATCTGTCTCTTCACCTACTGGAGACTAAAATTAGACCCACGTCTTTCACCATATGCTAAACTAAAATCAACATAGATGAAAACCTTTTCTTTTAAATAGTAAGGCTAATGTTTTTCATTTTTTTTTTTTCTGAGATGCTTTATCTTTTTGAGAAAGGAAACCTACTTTTCTATTTTTAATAGAGCCTTCTAAAAGAATAGGTACTTTGTATCTTCACATTTCTATGTTTTCCTCCCTTGTTCCTTTATGTTTGTTTGTCTGTCTGTCTGTATATATGTATTTGGTGCAGGGTGTCACTATGCAGCTTGGACTTGTAGAGATCCTCCTGTTTTTAGTGCTACCCCAGTGCTGGGATTACAGGCATGCACCACCACATTGTTTTTCTTGTTTCTCTATTTAAAGATGAATGCAGAATATATTATGTTCTTGTATAATAGTGTGGATTGGTTTTGTGACAGGGAAGTATTGGTTTTAAAAGCCTTTGAAAATACTTCTTTTAGGAAATGTCAGAATTTTCCTAGTCTGATTACCTCATTTAAGTGGAAAATCATGAACTTTTAAGCTTCTGTACTATAGTTTGAATAAGTGGCTTCATATGGTACCAAATTTCTTAAAAACAGTATGTGTTGCTTTCTAGATCATTGTATTTTTCAAATTAGAATTTGTGTCCTCTTGCCATTCCTCGAACACACTAACAAACACTTCTGCTTTAAGAATCAATATATATAGAAGACAGTTTTTTTTTTTTTTTTTTGGTATATGTGAAAAGTGACATAGTTTAAAATTGAAAGCTTTTACTATTTATAAGAGCACTACAACATGGTATGCTTAGGGATAAATCTAAAACTGTAGAAGCTTAATGCCTAAAACTATAAAATAGTGATCAAAGAAAAAAATTTTTTTTTAAATGGGAGCTACTTTTTTCACAGACTGGTGCCAAACTCATTTTCCTTCTGCCTTGTATTACAAGCTGATGCCACCATGCCGGTTAAAGAAGGCCTAATACATTGTGGAGGATTATCCTGTGCTCATGCTTTGTCATGGGGCTGGCAGCTATAGTTCAATGGAAGAGTATGTGCTTGGCTTGCTGAAGCCCTGGGCTCAATCCCTAGAACATAAACAACATTTAATTTGTTGAAATACCATTTCTGTCCAATTGCCATATGTATTCAGTACCCATTTTGAATCCAAATCCCAGTACACTGTTAGTGGAAGTCAAGGTGGCTGTCAAATTTATAAAGCAGAAAGTTGACATTAACCTAAAACCAAAAAAAAAAAAAAAAAAGAAAGAAAAGGTTGACATTAACCAAAACATTTATGAAAAATAGAGTATAGTTGAAGGACTCAGACTACCTGATGTTAAGAATTACTGTAAAGCCACAGTAATTAAGTCTGTTGTGGACTGGAGTAGAATGCAGAAGGAAACCCACAGGCTTTTTTTCTGGTGGAACTGGGGATTGAACTCACCCAAGATTATAGTGAATTAATTTTCAACATAGATGTTTATGTAATTACATGGAAAGCAGACAGTTTTCAACAAATAATGCTGGACCAACTGTATATCCATATGCACAAAGCAAAGCCTTGACCAATTCCTTGCACTATTATGTAAATCTGACAGAAATGGACTATGCATTATAATATAAAATATAAAACTATTAAAACTTCTAGAAGAAAACATAAACAAAGATCTTGTGCTCGTAGGTTAGGCAAAGGTTTTTCATATAGGACACACACAAAAAAATCTGTCCATAAAAAGTTCTTTCAGTTCTTTGAAGACATCTCAGTTAACTTTGTATTTTGGTAACTCAAAATAGAAAGAATAGCTACAGTCAGTAAAGAACCATCTAATTTTTTACAATGGCCCAATGATTTTTATAAGCACTTTTTTTTTTTTTTTTTTTTTTAGTCTTTTTGAGACAGGGTCTCACTATGCAGTTCAGGCTGGCCTTAAGCTCACTTTGTAGCTCAGGCTGGTCTCGAACTCACAACAGTCCTCCTGCCTCAGCCTCCCGAGTGCTGGGATTACAGGCCTGTGCCACCATGCCCAGCTTGTTAATAAGCACTTTATACACTTGAGCAAAGGGGATATATAGATGATAAGTAAAGATATGAAATAATATTCAAAACCATTAGTCATTAGGGAAAGGTAACTTTAAATCACAATAAAATATCAGTACACCTCTATTAGAATGGCTAAAAAAACTATTGAGGATATAGAACAGAACTCATAGGTACTGATGGATGGAAATGCTTGATTGTATAGCCACTTTCAAAAACATTGCCAAGCCGGGTGTGGTGGCGCATGCCTGTAATCCCAGCACTCGGGAGGCTGAAGCAGGAGGATTGTTGTGAGTTCGAGACCAGCCTGAGCTACAAAGTGAGTTTAAGGCCAGCCTGAACTGCATAGTGAGACCCTGTCTCAAAAAGACAAAAAAAAAAAAAAAAAAAAACATTGCCAATTTCTCACAAAGTGAAACATTTATTGACTATATGGCCTAGGAATTTTTTGCCTAGATATTTACCTATCCAAAGAAATGAGGATATACACCTATACAAAAATACTACATATTACTTTTATTATAGTAGTAGCTTTAGCTAAACAAACACCAGAAACAATGCAAATGTGTATCAACTGGTGAATGAGTAAAGAAATTCATATTTATTTATTTTATTTTTTTTGGTGGAACCAGGGATTGAACTCAGGCCCTTGTGCTTGCCAGGGAAGCACTTATTCCACTGAGCCATCTCCCTGGCCCTGAAATTCATATTTATATGATAAAATATTCCTGCAAGTATGTGAAAATTGAAAAAAAATCTTCTAATGTCACTTAGTTTTAATTACTTTTTTTTTTTTTTTTTTTTGGCAGAACTAGGGATTGAACTCGGGCCCTTGCGCTTGCCAGGCAAGTGCTTTTTCTATTGAGCCATTTCCCTGGCCCCTTTAATTACTTTTTTTTTTGGTAGAAATGGGGATTGAAGTTGAGCCCTTGTGCTTGCCAGGGAAGCACTTATTCCACTGAGCCATCTCCCTGGCCCCCCTTTAATTACTTTTATGGACTTTAAAAATCACATGGAGGTCACATAATTGAGCAATATATTTTAGTCTACTAAGTTTGTTATACAAGGACTAATAAAAAATAAAGTACTTAAATAAAAAGTTATTTCAGTACAAGACACTAATCACCCTCAGAATAGCTCCCTCACTTAGAACACAGTCTCATCCTCCAGGACACTTTCTGGAGCAGTTCTGGAAGTCCTTTCTCGTGTCTTTATGAGATGTCAAAATATGGTGAATACTGCTGCCAAGTGCCATGACTGACCTGACACAGTGTGATGGCTGGCTCTTCCTCAAAGCAAAATGATTGTGGAAGATGAATATTTTTGAATCAGTTCAGGACATTGAGGTGCATTCGTCAGTGCAACTAAAGACACTTACAGAAAGGACTTTGAGAGCTGCTTCAGAAAGTGGGAAAAGTGATAGCATAAGTGTGATATGAGGGGTGTTTTGGGGGAATTAATGACAATGTGTGTTTTACTGCAGTACATTTTAAAAAAGTTAAACATTCTATTTTTCAGTTACTCTTTTAGTAGCAAGGCTAATGCTAGCGGGTTAGTGCTAGGGACTCTATAATTCTCTGGTTTTGACTTTTGTTTGTTTTTATTTTGACCTTTTATAACTTCAAGAAAAGGAAAATTACCAAGTTTACTTCATCACTGAACTTCATTTGAACAGTTCAAGTTTTGGCCTAGCAGTGTTCTTTAAAAAAAAAAAAAAATTGCTCTTTTCAGAATTCCTAGGACAAGCTATTGAAGTCTTATTCTGTCTTGTTTTACAACAGACACTGAAATCATATAGTTTTTTTCCTGCTTGGGTTATATAAATTGTAAATTATGGGTGACTTATGAGATATAGTGTAGTAGTTTCTTAGTCTCTGTTCTTCAATTTTTTTTCTTTGTTAACATCTCTTTTTGGTGACAGTGATAATCATATTTGGGCAGTTTGTTAAGATCTGTAGGACATTGGAAACTTGCAGATCTTAATGAAAATGCTGAGGTAAATTTAAAAAATTGAAACATTTCCATTTCAGCCCAGATAGTTTCAACCTCAAAAGATATGAATAACTTGTTTTTAATTTAATTTATTTAGTTTTGCACTGCTGGGGATTGAACAGGCCTCTACACGAGGCAAGCACTCTATCCTTGAGCTGTGTCAGCACCCAGTAACTTGTATTTTAATTTAATGCTTTCTTCCTGGAGGTGGTTTATTTGTGAGCATGTGAAGCAGATGTCCTGTCTCAGGGATAAAGAAAAACTGATCTCTCAAGTCTTTAGTTCTCTCTTCATCAGCAGTATGCCAGAGACTTATGATCTCAGGCAAAATTCACACCAAGATATTTTATTTTAATAGTGTTGTGGAAACTTAGAAAAAAGCTCTTTGGAGTAGTTCATGGGAATGCCCTCTATTAATTTGTTTTGGGGAGGGTTTTATGTTGCACATAGAATTCTGAATTTTAAGATCTTAATGTTCTGATATTTAGTCCTCATGGATGACTTGGGTCCTCTCTCAGAGTACCAAGATATTCAGTTTAATAACATTAAGAACATCCAGAGCATGTTTAAACAGAACTGGGTGGGGTTGTTCTTCTGACTTTTTATTATACTAATTTTTTTAGAATATTTTTTAATTAATCACACTAAGGACTTACACAGCTTGTCCTTCTATATTTGTGGAATGTTTTGTTTTCATCAAATCTGGCACACTAATAAAGTATATCAACATATTTCAAGCCTCATTTTCCTGACTTCTTCTGGTAACAGAAACAAATTTTCAGCTGAATATGGTCTATTTTTGCTAGTTCATTGAAATGTTTTTATAATTACCTAATTTCTTGAGACTTCACACATATAACTTCTGAAAGTATAGGTAATGAAGAATAACATTTATCTTTAGTCCCTTGATATTACCATGATGCCAAATGTTTCCTAGATATTAGATATGTTTTACCCATTCTAGTTGTTTTACTCAAAAGACTGCTTCATTCTGGGTAAACTCTTGCAGATTTGATAGGGGCACAATTGTGCTTTGTTAATTGTATTCAAATAAGCGTATATTTGAATATGATAGGCAGGCCTGAGGAAAGAAAGATTTTAAAATGTACACATTGACTTTTTATGGGACAGAAACAGTTGCCCAGAGAATATATGGTAGAGATAGACTGATTCACCAGGGAGGAATTTTGTTGCCAGTTACACTCCCTAAATTCCACCATACTCCACTATTATGCAGTCTTGTCCTGTAGCCCTTCACCTCTGCCAATAAAAAAGTCACTTGTGCCATGATGACAAATTTGTTTGCAACAGCATCTTGGGTTTCCACTTGCCTTTCAGGCCTCTAATGTCTGCTTGCTGAAGGGGAAGCATTGTTTTTTGGATGACACTGGTTATCTAAGTGGGGTGTGCCTATGGTAGATGTAGGTAGCACATGGAGTATAGGAATAAAACTGTAGAAATTCCACTTTGAAGGCAACAAAAGTATTTCTCCCCAAAGTATCAGAGGATTGTCAAGCTGAAGGCAAGAATTAAGACATAGGGTACATGAGCAAACATTGTATTATTTCCCTAGTGTAAGAACCTGAAAGATAAATAAAATTTGAAAGGTACAGTAGATACAGTAAAAGGGAAAGAAACTGAGCGTAAGAAATAGTTGAGATGAGGGAAAGGAGAAAAAAAGGAAGGGGAAAAATCACTTATGTATATGCATAGGATAGCTAAGATGATTATACTTCTAATTTCTATTGGCTTTTAAAGGTAGCAGTTAATGCTTAAAATTTTTACTTTGACCAGTTTTACATGCTTACATCTGTAATCTGAGCAACTACATTGAAGACAGCAGGGTGCAATATAACAATTACTGTTGAATACCTATCATCTTTAAAAAATTGTGTATTGTTTCTAATGTCTTATCTATTATTTCTCTATTCTCTTTAAAACAACAACAACAAACAAACCACAGGGTGACTCTGTTTTCTTTGTTTATCTAAAAGCAGGACGGGTAGTTCTAAATAGTCTTTCTGCTCCCTCTTCATTCTCCTTCCCTATGACAGAATGCCACTTTTTCTTTAATGGAGGCATTTTTCAGTTCAGAGCCCAGTATATACCAGAGGAACCTGGGAGCAGAGCTTACTCCTTGGTGCCCTGTCATCTTTGGCATCTAATGCCTGGACCTGCACTCTTTGTCTTTCACTCTTCTAAAGTTTATTGCTCTTTGTTAAGACACTAAGACAGTATTCCAAGCCATTACTTTGAAGGAGTTGTTTCTTTCTCTTGTGTAGTGTGCAATGTATGTATTTTAATAAATGTGACTGCTTTCTTGTTAATCTGTTTTTTGTTTGTTGTTTTTTGGGTACCGGGGATTGAACTCAGGACCTTGCATTTGCCAGGCAGGCACTTATGCCATTGAACTATCTCCCTGGCACTGTATTTTTTTTTTCTTTAGGAATCAGTCCTAATTTATGAGGGTAAGAAAAATTATGTATTTCTTTCATCCAATTTTTAAATCCATACTCTTAATTGTTATTTCATGTAAGTTTAAAAATAATCTATCTGGAAAGCTAGGCGTGGTGGCGCATGCCTGTAATCCCAGCACTCGGGAGGCTGAGACAGGAGGATTGTTGTGAGTTCGAGACCAGCCTGAGCTACAAAGTGAGCTTAAGGCCAGCCTGAACTGCATAGTGAGACCCTGTCTCAAAAAGACAAAAAAAAAAAAAAAAAAAAAAAAAAAATCTATCTGGGGCTGGAGAGATGGCTTAGTGGAATAAATGCTTCCCTCGCAAGCACAAGGACCTGAGTTCAATCCCTGGTTCTGAAAAAAAAAAAAATCTTACCTGTCTATGTATCTATCTATCTAGAATGTTTTAAGAAGTTTCTTAATAGTAAATTGACTGTGATCAGTATTGGTCACCACTATTTTATGTCACAGAATTTCAGACGGTAAAACTCATTTCTATGTCAATGGAGACCAAGTTTTATTTTATTTTGGGGGGTAGTCAGTGTTGTTGGAGACAGGTTCTTGTCAGATAGCCCAGGCTGACCTTGAACTTGTGATCCTCTTGCTTCAATGTCAAGTGTGATGGCAGTAGGAGAGCACCATCATCCCTGCGGAGGTCTGTTTCTTAAAATCCTATGGTGCTAAAATTAACCTCAAAGATAGTACTTTCTAAAGAGTTTTGGGTTAGAAATTTCTTCTGGAATCAAATACATCTGGGTTAGAACTCAGATTCTGCTACTCACTACCTGTAAAACTATGCTTATTTACTTCTCTTTTACCAGTTTCCTAATTCATAAAAATAATGAGAATAATCCCACCTTCAAATGCTGGTGGTGTGTTTCTCAGTACATCCTTAGAGAAGTTAGAAAGTATTTTTTCAGTGTGAAGATGAGAGTATTTCTTTGAAATTGGCTGTCTTCTTGAATTAAATATAATCAGTCTCACATATAGCTTAACAAATGATTAACTATAAAAGCTGTAATGGGTACTTTTCTCTAATATTTAACCCTTAAAATTTACATGCCAGAGAATTTTAGTACCTCAGTGTCAGAAGCAGTTCTATTTTGAGTCTCACCTATTTCTTCCAGGATTTTCAGATGCTGGTGAGGGCTGTCTCATTTTCACTCTTATTAGTTCGCCTGGGCCAGGGATCAGAATTTATTTTTTTTGCAAGGGCCAGGGAATAATATTTTACTAGTGGGCCAAATGGTCTCTGTGGCCACTGAGGTTTGCTGTAGATAATTTATAAACAAATATGAGTGTGATTTAATGAAACTTTGTATACAAAAAACAGATGGAGAGTTGGATTTGACCCAAGGCCATAATTTACCAACCTGTTATAGACCCTTTATTAGACCCAGGGCCAGGCCGGCATACCACAGCCTAATACCAGAAGGAATAAAGAGAGAGGACAGGGGAGCAGCGTGGTGCAGGAGCAGCCTTTGCTCATGTGAGCTTAAGGCATTGGCCCCTTTTAAAGGCAAATCAGGGACTGGGGAGATGGCTCAGTAGAATAAGTGCTTCCTTGGAAAGCACAAGGGCCTGAGTTCAATCTCTGGTTCTGCAAAAAAAAAAAAAAGCAAATCATATTCTCATGAACATTCTTGATTGACTTCAGTGTTATTATCTCAGAAATTGTACAATTTATAAGATTAACTAATAATCCTTTCTGATCAATCATACTTATGAAACCATATGTGAGTTATGTTTATTAGTAACATAAGACTGCTGAAATTAATTATGCTAACTTAATGTATAGACAGCAACTAGTTAAACTAAATTATTGCTTATAATATATACATGAAACCTATACCACAGCCCTACTGTCATTTTTGTGGTGACTCAGTTTTTCTTCTTCTTTTCTCTAGTTGAACTACTATAAAACCTCTTCTGTTTAGGAAAGATGACATCATTTGGCCCTTGTATAGCATGAATGCAGTTAAATTTCAAGCCTGCCATTGCTCTTTTCTCCATTAATCTCTTGACAATTAATGAATTGATGACACAGGACTGAACACTTACCACAGAGGTTATGTTCCAGACACCCCCATAATAAGTGAAAATCAGTGAAGTAACAATGTTATATTTGTTCTAGTGTTTATATATATTTTAAAGCTTTATAAACCCCATATTTTTGTAAACCTTTCCCATACTTTTAAAAACACTTTTAATGTTCTTAACCATTTTCTACACTCATGAAGCTACATAGTTTTTTTTTTTTTTTAGGAGCTGGGGATTGAACTCAGGCCCTTGCGCTTGCCAGGGAAGTGCTTATTCCACTGAGCCATCTGCCCAGCCCCAAACCCACATAATTTTAACAACATATATGTACTGTATCGTACTGCCAAATCCAGTGATATAGTGAAAAATCTGTGATAAATAATTTAGATGAATATCTTTTGAAAATCCACAAAACAATGGGTCCATGAAAGTTGAGCCACAGAAATAGTGAGGGACTACTGTGTTACTATCTTCTGGAAATTTGCAAATATAGAATATCTATTCTAATATTTTAGAACTGTCTCTGAAATAAAAATATATGATTAAAAATTCTCAGAGTTTTGTAGGCCTTTGAATATATTTATACTGCAGTTTGAGAAGCAAAGTTTAGAAATTTGCTAGAATCCTTTTTTCCCTGAAGCTCATGAGGAAGTACAAAAGACACTCTATTATTGGGACAGAAATTTTGTCTTTAAAGTATGTTCACACTAGTAATGGAAAAAGTAGGTTCTGAAACTGTTTATAGATACTTGAGGTAAGCAGTTTAAGAAAATAATTTAGATATTGCTGTGTTGAATGAATTGTTGTTATAGTTATATTGTCTTTTATTGTTGACTTATAACTACCATGTACAGAACAATAATTATGCACATTGTAAATTAGTATCAGATTAAAATAATAAGATTTGGGGCTGGGGAGATGGCTCAGTAGAATAAGCACTTCTCTGGCAAGCACAAGGGCCTGCGTTCAATCCCTGGTTCCGCCAAAAAAAAAAAAAAGTAAGATTTGCTTTCCAGAAAGTTCTTTGAGGATGATATAGATTAGCCCCTTTATTCCCCTGATGACACCGAGACCAAGAAGTGACCTGGCTTGTTCAGGACACATAGCATAGGAGATGACAAAGTGGGTAGAAGGCAGTCATTAGGATGCCTGTTTGTAGATTTCTTTCTACAGCAAAACCACCTTTTTTTTTTCTGAGGCAGAATGGTGATAGATTATAAACTTCTTAAAGACAAGATTGACTTTTATTTATATGATTTCTAGC
>PVKA01034752.1:0-23201 GCA_004027165.1 Ctenomys sociabilis | reverse complement strand
AATCTCTGACTTGAAATTATACTACAAGGCTACTGTGTTAAAACTAGCATGGTACTGGCAAAAAAAATAGACCTGAGGATCAATGGAATAGATTAGAAGATGCAGAAGCCTCTACAAACACACTCAGCCACCTTATCTTTAACAAAGGAGCCAAACATATTCACTGGAAGGTAGCTTCTCTAACAGGTGCTGGAAGAAATGGCTCTCTGTATGCCAATGACTAAAACTGAAGCCATATCTATTGTCATGTGATACACTAAAGTCAAAATGGATCAAAGATCTATTTTTTTTTTTTTTTTTTTTTTTTGTCTTTTTGAGATAGGGTGTCACTATGCAGTTCAGGCTGGCCTTAAGCTCACTTTTTAGCTCAGGCTGGTCTCGAACTCACAATAATCTTCCTGCCTCAGCCTCCCAAGTGCTGGGATTCCAGGAATGTGCCACCACGCCCAGCTCAAAGATCTAAATATTAACATAGAAACACTAAATCTATTAGAAGAGAAAGCAGGTAGAAAGCTTGAAGACATAGGCATAGCAGAGATTTCATGAACAAAACCTAAATGGTATAGGAAATATTTCAAAGAATCAACTAGGATCTCATCTTATTAAAAAGTTTTTTAAAAAGTGTTCATTCCTATTTAAAATTTTTCTTTTCTTCTTTATATTCTGTACGGACTTGTTTAGTATTTCAATACTTGATGGAAAATACATGTTCCATGTTATGCCCATGATGTCTGATATTTAGACTAATAGTGTGGTAAACTGAACTGCATATGTTGCAGGGTAATAATAAACTTCTCTACTGGAGGGTTAACAACCTATGTTTGCAAATTAAAAATTGGAGAAGAAAGGCTGCCAGGTCAGCCAACATTTTAGTCCTAGCCTTTCAAGGTCAGTGAATACTCGGGACATAGAAAAACCTGTACTGTAACATCACGTAACTCAGTAGTGCTCCAAATTTTCTGATCAAGGAGATTATGGGGCCACAGAGGAATGTGATCGATGATGTATAGTGTGCCTAAGGAAAGTCACATGGAGAGAAAACATTCTCTCAGGTTTCCACAGAGAGCAAATTGGTTAAGCAATGGCCGTGACTCATCCACAAGGCTAACACTGACAAGGGATCTACAAAGAGCGGTACAGGGTTATAGAATAATAAACTTGGTCTTAACCATCCAGCAGAAAAGTATAAAAATGAAGGTATATAAAATAAAGTTATATTAATATAATGAGCTGTGAATAGCTCAAGTCAACAAATTCTGTGGATAACCCACTTCTATTGTGGATCTATGTTGGATATTTTTATTTAAAAAATATATATATGTATATATATATATATATATGTATATATATATTAAATTAGCCATCTATGTTGTAAAAATCTGTAACATATGTATCATTGTATGTTACCCTGTTTTTGTCATTTATTCTCTTTGTTTTTGCATCTATTTTTTACTCTTCAAGTTATTTTTTTTGTGTTTATTTTATTCAAAAGATTAAAATACAATTTTTTTTGTTTTGTGAGTATATATACATGTTACATGCACTTGATCTCCATCATTTTAAATACAAAAATTCATAAAAAGGAATTTTATGTTACGTACCCAGAAAGCATTAGTAATGATTTAATTGGTTTTAAAATAACAAAATTTTTGCTAAAATATAAACATCTGAGTATGTTTTGACCTATTAAATATTTTATTTATTTATTTATAGGTAAAATAAGATTTATCTGCTAGTACATGTTATAAGCTTGAGCATAAGAAAGTGTCAGTCATTTCAGAGGTTGCAAATTATGACAAAGTTTTAAACATCATCTTTCCCCCAAATAATAGGACAGGCATCCTTTCATTTCTACATAAAAATAGCCCTTAGGCAGGAAGGTACTATATGTACTATATGCCAAAGAATGCAGTCTAAAGAGATCTAACTAGGTCTGAGATTTCTTAAGCTTCAGGCCCTATCATAGAGGTGTCCACTATGAGCTGTCCTCTGTTAAACTGTGGATTTCACACACTTTGTCTCAGCAACAGGGAATCTAACAAACACATTTCATCTTGGTCACTTATTTTATCATTCATCAATAGAAGAGAGTCAAGGGACTCATCCCCTATGAACAAATTTCTGTTCCTAAATCTCAAATTTCATTTCTTTGCAGTGATCTTCAAATGCAATAAACACATATTCTTTTTTTGTTTTTGTGCTCTGGGATTATGACTGAACATCCAGCTTTCTGAGTTACCTGTACTATAATTTGGGGGAAAGATGACGTTCACTCAAGTTAAAATATAAATAAATTAATTAAAAAAAAAAGAACTGGGAGGAACAGGGAGAAAGAGGAGAGGTATAGATAATAAATAAATAAATACATACAAATTAAAAGCCATTTGCAAGACAAGCGAGACAGCTTAACAGACTAAAGCACCTGCTTAGGGCAAGGACAGTGGTTTGATCCTGGGCACCCCATGTTGTGCCAGCCCTGCCCCTGGGCACATTGAGATGGCCAGATTCTGGGCATAGTGGCTGGGGAGGCTGAAAATAGGAAGATCACCATGAGTCCGAGCTGTGTAGTAGGACACTGCAACAACCGAATACCAAATAATAAAAAAAATTTTAAAAAAGCATTTGCACATCAAAAGAAATCAAGAGTCAAAAAACAACCCATAGACTAGGAGAAAAAATTAGCCAACTGTCCCTCAGACAAAGGACTTATATCTAGAACATATAAAGAATTGTTTTACAGTATCATATGGTCAAATTGGTATTTTCTTTCATTTGGATTTCTAGTTACAGAAAATCTTTCCTTATACCCAGGTTAAAGGATTCATGGCCTGGTATAGTGGGTGTCAGGATTTTTAGCAGTGCAGCAAAGAAGCACAAATGAAAGGATGGAAAAGGCCTTTATTGCCATTGAACAGGACATGGAGGGAACTGATGGCAGGAAGATGGGAAATCTCCAACCTGAGCCAGCAAGGCTGAGACTTGATGAACTTTAGCAAGGGGCAATATCTAAGGGGCAGGTTCAGAGACTCACAAGGAGCTGATTGGGGGCTCCCTTGTGTGTGCAGGAAAGAAACCCAGGATTGGGGTAAGGAAGAAGGAGGAAGGGGTTATCGGGAAGGTGAGCTGTTGTTGGGATTCAGCCATACTGAATCAGGACCATGATCATTTAGTAGTTTGTACTGGGCTGGAACCTATCAGTGGGGTGCACCTTTGGTTATAATTCCTGGGAACAAGGGCATGAGGACTACTGGGGCCCAGGAGATTAGATTACTACTGGGTAACACAGCTAAATCTCACTCCTAAAAAAATGTTTTTTCAGTACTTACATGGTTGAATGTTTACATTTAAATAAAACCCTGGTTTCTGGAGTTTTTAAGACAGGGTCTTGCTATGTTTTAGGATGGCCTTGAACTCACTATGTAGCCCAGGTTGCACTTGAACCACATTCTTAAGGCTTTTTTTTTTTTTTTTTTTTTTCTGGCAGAACCCAGGATTGAACTCAGGCCCTTGTGCTTGCCAGGCAAGCACTTATCCCACTGAGCCATCTCCCCCTCCCCCCCTTTTTTTTTTGTACTGAGGACTGAACTTAGGATCTTGTGCTTGCCAGGCAGGTGCTTAAGCCACTGAGCTATCTCTCCAGCCTTTCAATTTCTTTTTTCCAGAACTGGAGATAGAACCTGGGGCCTTTGCACTGAGTTATATCTTCAGCTCTTAAAAAAATTAAAAACAACTTTTCAGAGAGCAGCTTACCAAGTCACTGAGCTTCCCAGGCTGACTTTGAATTTGATTTTGTAATCTTTTTGCCTTAGGCTCTTATGCTAAGATTACAGGCATGAACCACATTGCCAAGCTTTGCATTTGATTTTGTTTTGTTGTTTTTTGAGACAGGATCTTACTACATAGTTCAGGCTGGCCTTGAACTCACTCTATGTAGCTCAGTCTGGCCTTGACTTCCCAGTGATCCTCCTGCCTCAGCCTCCCAAGTGGTGGGATTACAAGAGTATGTTATGTTGTTTGGCTGCATGTAATTTTTTTATTTTTTTGTATTTGGTACAGGGTCTTACTAGGAAACTTGGACTCGTAGTTGAACTTATAGTGATACTCCTGTTTTTAGCCTCCCCAGTGCTGGAATTACAGGCAGACACCTTGCCTGATTTCAGTGGCCAGTTTAGCCCACCCAGGGGCAGGGCCAGAGTGGTACAGGTGGTGCCAGGACCGAACCCCAGTCCCTGTGCTTGATTAAGCAGGAGCCTAGTCTGCTGTGAGCTATCTCACTGGCCCTGCATGTAATTTTTGTAAAGCACAAATTTAAGTAAAATTTTAATGACTCTGGTGGTACACACTTGTAATCCCAGCACTTATGATGCTGAGGTAGAAGCACTGCCTTCAGTTTGAGGCCACCTGAGCTTCATAGTGAGTTCAAGGTGTACCTAAACTAATCGCAAGACCTTGTCTCAAGAGACACTTGTTATTTCTGAGTATCAAACAGAAATGCTCAGATCAAGTTTTTCAGGGATGTTAAATGCCTGGAGGCAAGAGGTGTGGCTGCATCTCAGCTGAGGCCCTCTTTATGCTTCTAGCTTTACCTGGGTTAACGGGTCAACATTTGGTTAGAGTACACTTAAGCACAGCCTATCTTAAGCACTGCTCTAAGTGCTGCTTCTCACTGTGCAGTTCCTGTTGTTCATTGCACCTGTGATTGTTCTGACACTGTTTCCACTGCTCAGAGCACTCACTAGCTAGGAGTTTAGCCTCTGGAGGAAACAAGGCTGGTGACAAGTTTCCTGTGGTCAGCCGGCGGAGGGCATCGGGAGCTTCTCCACTTCTCTTCTGCTGCTGTCATTCCTATTCCGGTTGAGATTTTTCTGCAGCAAATGGTTCACTTTAACACCTACAATCTCTCTACATTCTCAATGAGGGGAATATTGCTTATTTGCGAAAAATTCTGAGATTGAACATATTGCAGCCAATATTCTTCTACATGCTCTTACTACTGCCTTTTTTTATTTTTTGGTCTTTAAAAACGATTTGATTTTTAATAAGTCTTTTTATTTATTTGGTGCAGGATCCACTACACAGCTCAGACTGGTAGTGATCCTCTTGTCTCACCATCTCCAGTGCTGGGATTACTGGTGTGCATGGGCTACCATGCCCAGCTTCAGTGGTGGCTAGCGCAGCACCCCCCAGGTTTTGTCAGGGCCAGCATGGGTGCTACCAAGGCATGCAATTCAGGGATTGAACATGGGCCCGTGTGTTTGCCAGGCAGGCCCTTAGACTGCTAGCTATCCCCCCCCCCCCCCCTTTTTTTTTTCTTTCTTTTTTTTGGTCTTTTTTAGATTGTGTAGCTATGCAGTTTAGGCCCTCCTTGAGCTCATTTTGTAGCCCATGCTGGTCTCAGGCTCTTGATGATCTTCCTGCCTCAGCCTTCCAAGTACTGGGATTACACGTGTGCGCCACAACGCCCAGCTCTATTATGGCTGACTTGAGCTTCCATGAAGCTACTGCAATGTGGCCCAGTTTCTCCTGAAGGATGGTGACACGAGGCACACTTAACTGATTGTGGTCTTCAAGCCATATGCGCAATAATACGCTCCATTTTCAATTACAGTACTTCCGAGTGAGTCACCGCATAGGTTCTTGATGGGGCGACTCCTTGTGACTTTTTTTTGCATTGTATTGTACAACGGCCACTAGGCCTTCCAAATATGAACTTTTTTGTCTGAACCTTAACCCTGCTAGTTTCATGTGAATGGTTAACTGCTTTCCGCTGTTTTCTTCTTACGTTTTATTTTTTGTCTTTCTGAGATGGGGCCTCACTGTGCAGTTTAGGCTGGCCTTGAGCTCACTTGGAAACCGCTCCCTTTTCGCACTAGGAAAAGCAGTTGTACCTACAGGCGGTTTCCCAGGCGCTTCCGCCTCTGCAATGTGTTAAAGTCACAGCAGTCTTGGGAAAGAGAAAACGAGGCTATATGAAGAGGCGCACGTGGAAGGCCCCAGAGTTGTGTTAAAGTAACCACAGGCTGCCCGGCCCCTATGTCCAGAAACCGGGACTCGGCTCCGTTCGCGGGCCTGTGCGCCCCTTTGAGAGTTCAAATCCGGGCTCAGCGTAGCTACAAGCTCACAAAAATCGGTATGGCCTCTTGTGGCTCCAGACAAAGTCCAACTAACCAACAGAACACGAGAGTTCTACACAGGAGAACCAAAATGCACCAAGCCACTCACTGTGTTTAAGAGGTAGTGTACACCGCATAACCAGGAAATCGCGTACCGGAAGCCGACGACAGTCTGCAGGGGGGGAGCGCTTGCGTTCACTTTAGCGGACTTCTTCCCAAGGAGGACCCCGATGATAGGTGTCATGGCCTATGCCAGATTTTTAAAAAATACAAAGCATTGTTTATTCCCGGGCGCCTAGGCTAAGTCGGCAGCTCAGATTTCTGCGGCCAACTTTAAACAGGCTCTGCGCCCAGAGCTTTAAACAGGCGATAAAGTGGACACCTACAGAAAGACCCGGCCTACCACACGCGAGCCAATCCGCGGCGCCTGCGGAACGACCCGGGCGTGGCGTACTGTGACCCGAAGCGGCTGTGCTGTGCTGCGCGTGCGCGCGCTAGGGCGCCGCCAGGTCAGGTGATGTCGCATAGGCTAGCGGCCGCGGCCGGCAGTCGAACTGTATTTGGGCGTCTCGCCCTGCTGTGGTGCTGCGGCGGCTGCCCGGAAGGCGGCAAGGCCGCCTGGACTGGCGCGAGGGCCCTCGGGCCCGCCCAGCAGGTGAGCTGAGAGCAACGGCGCCGGCTCTGGGCGGAGCCGTGGCGGCTGATGCAATCCGTCTGCGCCGCAGTGGCGGGCTCTGGGGGCCGGTAGCCGCGCTGCCCGGGCCCGGAGCGGTGCGCACCCTGGTCTCCGACGCCTTCCTTTCTCGTTTCCGGCGCGTCTCTGGCCCCTCTCTTCCTTCTCCAAAACCGAACTCCCTGCCTCCTCGCCCCGCTCTCCAGTGCGAGGCGTTGAGGGGCTTGCGTTTGTGTCTCCTTGCAGCCAGATTTGGTAGTGGATGGAGAGTTGTGTAAACTGATGTTTATTCCGCGAACACTTGTTGAATTCAGATCTAATGTTTTCGTGATAGCTAGTGCTTGAGGGCTTGGTCTTAATTTATGGAAATAAATAAGCCTTGATCTTATTTATGGAAAGGCAAAAGCATGGGATATTGTATATTTTAAGGTTTCTTTAGCTTCCAGTGGACCACGGTCAAATGAAATTTTGCTGTCATAAGTGCTGACACAGTTATGTAGAGTTTTGACCCCAGAGTTTCGTAATGTGGTATCATTACCAATGCCAGAGTTTCATTTATGAGGTTGTTTGGGATTTCCCGATGTTACTTGTTAATTTAGGTTCTTCTGGTTTGTTTGTGAGGCAGGATATATTTATGTATAGTTGATCCTCGCATTAACTATGTTGTCCAAGCTGGGCTTGAACTTGCAAGCGCACCTACTGCCTTCTGCCTCCCATGTGCTGGCATAACAGGTTTGCATCAGCTAGTATTTTGAGACATCTAGATTTGTAGTTCAGGGAGGGTTTCAGTATGCAGTTAAGGCTGGCCTTGAACTTAGCAGTGCTTCTGCCTTTGCCTATTGGGGATTATAGGTGTGCACCAGCTCACCCCACCATTTTAACTTATTTCTTATGGTTTAACTTACATTTTAGTCTATTGTGTCCTTTGTCAGGGATATTAGAATAATCTAATTAGCAATTAGGAAATAGATTTATATTCAGGCAATAGTCTACAGAGCCCTTAATGTTGACATCCTTAATGTTAACAAGCTGAGATAACACAAGTCTAATTTCATCATAGTAAAATATTGGAGATAATCCAAATTCTTTCATTATGTTGAGATTTTGCTGATGCGGTTACTGCTGGATTAGACTTAAGAAAAATATTGCCATTCTAGATTTGGTTTTAGTGGTTTTTGATCCTAAATAGTGAACAATCGAAACTGTCTTTAGTTGTATCTTTAATCATATGGCAAGTAAAGTTAGCTGCTTATGATAAAAAGATGACATTTTTACTGGGCATGATTGCACACATCTGTAATCCCAGCATTCAGGAGACTGAGGCAGGAAAATCATGTAGAGCTTGAGGCTACATTGTGAATTCAAGACCAGCCTGAACTACATAGTGAGAGCCTGTCTCAAAAGAAAACAAAACAAAACACAAAACCCTGGTATTTTTCTTGAGGACTGAAGAAATACAAGGGATGATCTGGAAAATTGTTTTCTTATATGACAAAAGTGTAAACTTTAAACTTGCCTTATCAAATGTGAATTATAGTATTTTTCAATATTTGATTTTGTCGTGCTGGGGATTGAATCTGGCCCTGTGTGCTAGTTAAGTGCTCAGCCATTGAGCAGCATCCCAGCCCTTAGTTGTTTAATTATATGAAATTTTAGAACCATGTTTGGTTTTGAAACTAATATTTGGTGTTTGAGTTAGAGTTAGTACCTCATGCAAAAAAACGATTTGTTTTTAGGTCGATTTTGGTTTTGGCTTGCTGTTGGTTGCTGTAAAAATTCTTCATGCATTTCTGCAATGAATTTAGTTTTTATCTTGGTTGAGCCATATCTTAATAGGTGATTTAAGCAGATGAACAAGGGCAGCCTAGCTTGTATCCTGTCCCTTTTAGCTCATTGGGCCATCATGAGAAAATGCTCCTTGTATTATAGAAGGAGCTCATTATCTAATCCTTTCCCACTTCAGTGCCTCGGGGGAGTCCACTTTCAGCAGCTGGCTCTGCAGGGGAGACTGACGTCATTTTCCCAATGGCTATGTTCAAAACCACCCAAAGGTACTTGTTTCTCTCTGTTGTCATTAACACTGTTAGGTCCTCACAATTAGAACCCTCCCAACCTGAAGAGAACAACTACAGACCTCCATAATGCTTAAGCATTAAAATTTTCCACCTTCCTTGGTGGGACCTCTCTCCCATACCTAAGCCAGCCTATAAATTGGGCTCTCTTCCTTTGTTTGTGTTCATTGGCCTTCTCACCCTTGACCACACTGCACTCAGCCTGAAATAAGATATGACTATTTGCTTCAATCTTGCCTATTCTAGTGGTCACAGTTGCTTCTTGGAGTTTAGCCTGAAGAACAGCATGAGGTTTATAGCTTCCTTGGAGTGTTTCCCATAATGATAGTGGATGAGGCCCATGATATGTGGGTGTCCTCCCTCCTCGTAGTTTTTCTGTTGTGCAAAGCTATAGTACTTTATGCTTTCACCATTTTGATATGCCACTGAGACTGGGCAAAGAGAAGCATTTTCAGAATAAGTTGCCTGATGAGTCTTTTGGACAGTAGGTAAGCTGATTCTAAGGACCAGCCAAGCCTTACGTCTGGAAAGTAAAACACAGATGATGTGCAGACAGTAGTTGACTTGGAGAACAGTTATCCATTGGAAGCACCTCAGCATAGGCCAGGGCCCTAGGCTTTGTGCAGGGGTGGGTGGTGTTCCCAGAACTACCTGGAAACATAGTCTCCACACTGCAGAAGGTACTCCTCATCCCTTATCCCAGTATTGGGAGCTGGGACTGCTTATCGTTTCAAGGAGAAAGGAGTGATAACTGAGTTCTCTTTATTGTGATTTGATTGAATTGTTGCCCTTGAGCAAAAATGGTTTTTCTCTAAAGCCTTTTCATTTTATCCCTAAGGGTTTGAGAAATTCTTTGAGAGGAATGGAAGAAACACAGAATCAGGAAAACCAGCAGCTCCAAGAAAAGGTGAAGCTTTACATCTGAATGTTTTGGAAGGACTCACTCATTTTTGGCTTCATCTTTCTAGAATGTGACAGGCATGTGGGCCTGAGAGTGTGAGGCCGACTTTCCCTTGCTGAAGCTTGTTTGTGGGTGCTGCCTTTTGCTGCTCCCTACTCACTTTTGTTCTTTGTCTTCATCTTCCCATGCCTTCTTGGCTTTTTTGGATCTAAGCCTTGGTGAATCATCTTTTAAATCAAATCATGGTTTGGTGATGCAAATTGGGATTGAAGTTTGTGTGTGTGTGTATGTGTGTGTGTGTGTGTGTGTGTGTGTGTGTGGTACTGGGGACTGAATTCACAACCTTGTGCTTGCCAGGCAGGTGTTTACACCTGAAGTCGGTATTTATCACATGTTTCTCCTGTGAAAGCTTTCCTCCTTAGATACCCATGAATAGGAAATGGGAAGAAATACGTAAAGCATATCAGGAGCTTTGGTAACATGCCTTGCTATATGAAATACTTCTAGGAAGACCCAAGTTTTCTACTTAAAATTTATACAGATTTTTACCATTTCTCATAATTGACTTTATTTTTCCTTAGAAACTGATAAACCAAAGAATGCTGGGTCTGGAGGAGGTGGCGACAAGAGAGGAAAGGGGGATGATTTTGCCTGGTGGAAACGGATACAGAAGGTTTGTGAGCATTTTGGGAGTGGGCCCAGGCACCTCATCTCCTTGCCAAAGGAGGCAGAGCTGGTGCTGTGCAATCTTCATCTTGGTGCCATCCTGCTCCCTCGATTAAACAGCACTCCAGAGCATGGAGCCCTCATTTCCCAAGGACTCTGTCCCCCCAGTATCACCTGGGTGAGGTTTATAGGTGGATATGCTCAAGCCGTATTAATCTCTGCTTGCTTAGGGCCAAGCTCACAAATTACTTCATAGATTCTGAGAAATTAACTTTTTAAGCTGCTCTGCTGTTCTGTTCATATTTTTGAAGATCTCCACAAAAGAGAACCTGATTGGTGGCTCCAGAACAGATCTCTTCATGAGTTTCTGCTGTTCCTGGGCTGACTTAGGAGCTGCAGGTGCTATGTGTGCTTTTACCATGGATAAAGGTTTTCTCAGGAGAGGAGAGGTTCTGCTTTGTCCCACACCTAGGGACCTTTGTATAGCTTTTGAGGGAATGGTTTGGACAGCTCTAATGTCTGAAGAGATAGTTTCCATAACCAACCTAGTCTTGGGGGTGTAACTCAAGACCCAGCTTGAGTTTCTAGCACTGCAAAGACGAAAAGAAACTCCTCACTTACTCAGAAAATTTGTTCTCTTTTCTTCCACAGGGAGAGTTTCCCTGGGATGACAAGGATTTCCGAACTCTGGCCATTTTGGGGGCAAGCCTTGCTGCAGGAGTTTTCTACTTCTATTTTCGAGATCCTGGAAAAGAGATCACCTGGAAGCATTTTGTGCAGTATTACCTGGCCAGAGGCCTGGTGAGGGAACTCATAGTGTGTCTGCCAGAAAGGAAGGCTGTTTGTTGTGCCTCCTGCAGGTCTGAAGTCAGTCCTCCCTGCAGTGGATGTTTTGAGTAGCCTGCTTCAGGGCAGAGCTGAGAGGCACTTTTCCTTAAGGCTGCCATAGTAGAAGGTGGCAGGCCCACTTTCTGGCTGGGTAGAGACTGATTTAACACTTTAACATCAGGGCCAGCGAGATAGCTCAGTGGACTAAGCATCTGCTTAGACAAGCACAGGGACGAATCCCTGGCATCATATGCTGGGGCAGGCCCCAACCCCGGGCACACTGAGCCAGCCATGGAGACTGGGTGTGGTGGTGCACACCTGTAATCCCAGTGCTGGGGAGGCTGAATCAGGATCATTACCAATCCAAGCTGTGTAGTGAGGCCCTGTACCAAATACATAAAAACAAAGCTACATTTTAACATTGTGGATTGACTTTTTTTTTTGTGGCCAGGTCAGCCTGCCCTGGGAGCAAGGCTGGCCTACATGTGGTACTGGGGATCAAACTGCGGGCTCTGCGTGCTTTTTTAAGCTTACCTAAGCAAGCACTTGAGACTGCTGCGCTACCCAGCAAGAGTATTTTTAAAATCTGTCCTCTAAGACTTAGTTGTTTTTCCATTGATAGATGAATTTTAATCTCATGTCTGATTTCTGTACTGTGTCCTGGGAAGTTTTTTTTTGGAGACAGATTTGTGCCTTGTAACCCAGGCTGGCTTTGATCTCATGACTGTCCTGACTCAGTCTTCTAAGTGCTGGGATTATAAGTGTGCACCACCATCCTGAGCAGGGGCTAGGACTTTGTATGGAGGAGTGCGTGGTATGGGCACTCTGTTTCTCTCTCACAAGTGGCATGCTTGTTTGTGAGCATGCTGAGGCTGGGTGAAGACTGCTTGGTCTTCAGTGTGAACTGAAGAGGAGATGTTTGCCTTGTAGGTGTCCTCTGAGGGGGTGTGCTAAGGAAGGTGGTGCTGGATCTGCACTTCTGTGTAGTGATGTCTAGAGGAAACTCCTTTTCCTGTAGGATTTGTTGCCAAGGCTTTTTGTGTGACTACAGGCTGGCATGGCACTCTGGGGATCGAACTCTGGCTACTGCACTCTGCCTAAGCTGGTGCTTTAGTGTGTTGAGCTATCCAGCCAGCCCATGCTATTATCTTTAAATTAGTTGCTCAGAGTACAAGATACTGGCATTTAATTGTCCAAACAATATTAGCACAGACCTTTTCAATGAACTGAGAGAAAGAAATTAGAAGTATAATGATCTTAATTATTTTGTATAAATCTGTGTGTGTGTGTGTGTGTGTGTGTGTGTGTGTGTGTGTGTTTCTTTCTTTCCCCATCTCAGTTTCCTCTTTCCTTTTGAGTAGTTTTACCCATTTCACAATGTCTGTTGTACATTTTGGATCTTATTTACTCTTTCAGCTTTTAACACTAAGGAGACAGTACAGTGTTTATACGTACGAGTATGGTCTTGCGTTACATCCATTTACCTGTAAAAGTCTCACTGTATCCTTTTTTATGGCTGAGCCATCCATGCAGGCTATATTAACTCCTGACAGAAGTTACATTGGTGTAGTGGTTTAAGATTTTGTGATAGCGGAACATGATGATGCATGCCTGTAATTCCAGCATTGAGGGAGGCTGAGGCAGAACTAGTAAGTTCAATTCCTGCCTGGGTTATTTATCAAGATGGTGTATCAAAAAAATAAAAAGGATGAAGCTATTGCTCAGTGGTGGAACACCTCTGGGTTTGGTTTCCTGTACTGAAAAAGAAAACAAAAATCAAGATTCTATGATGAGGACTGGGTGTGGTGGTGCTGTAATCCCAGGACTTAGGAGGCTGAAGGCAACATAGTCTATATAGTGAAATCAAGGACAGACTAAACTGCATAGGGAGACACTGTCACCAAACAAACAAACAAACAAAAAAAAACCCCATTCTGTGATGAGTAGGAGCAATGATACTGTCATGGTATGGTAAAGATGTTTTCTCAGAGGGGCATCTTCCCTGCTGTGTTCTCTGTCCAATGGTGATGGCAGCTCATGAGCCTTAAGGCTGCATTTATCCTTGGTGGCACCATTTTCTTATATCTACAGCTACATGGGAAAAAATAATTCTGGATCAGCTGTGTGTTTACCTTTTTACTACCAGTATAAAATTTGTCATCTGTAATCCTTTTGAGTTTCTAAGCCAGTCTCAATGCTTGACTGGTGCTCAGAAATGTCAGATGTAGACCTCCTCTTAGCTGAGTGGGACAGTGTGCTGGAGAGAGCAGCACTTGGGAGACTAGAACAGGAGGATCTCTTGAGGTCAAGGCCCCCTTGAACTAACTATATAACAAGACTGTGTCTCCAAAAGAGCAGACACTCGTGTTCCCCCAAAACCTCTTATTGAATTCATCCCTTGGCTCCTCTGTACCCTAGGTAAGGTGTCTGAATCTGTAGGGAATGGAACTTGGGCCTGGTCTGTAGAGCGCCTGTAGTCCCAGGTGTTGGCGCCTTTGGCATTGTCCATGGTGTTCTTGCGGGCCTTTCTGCCTTATCTGCTCATGTATTTTTTCCTTCCTCCTAGGTGGACCGGCTAGAAGTCGTGAACAAACAGTTTGTGCGGGTTATTCCTGCCTCAGGGACCTCTTCTGAGGTGAGGAGGGGGCCTCAGAGCTAGGATTTTAGACACAGCTTTGTTGTAATGGAAAGTACAGTTTCCTGCTTTTTTAGTAGAGTGCCTCTGCTAGTGTTCAGCAGTCTGTTACTGAGGTTTATCTTAGAGTATTGTACTTGCAACTCTTTGTCAGGATAGGAGCTCTTACAAAACTAGTAACTGTGACTCAGCTTTGCCAAACAGTGTGCGAACTCTGGCCAAGGTTTGGGAAGAGTAGAAAGATTAAGAACAGGACTAGTGCGAACTTTGACAGTTGTTGCAGCTCTTTATCCTTTTGTATAGACCTTCTAGCCTGTGGTTTTGTGGGGGCAGAGCTATGGAGCTTCTGCTATTTTCAGTTACCCTTGTAGCCAGCCTTCAAGTGGGGTTGGCCCGTACGTGCAGCCAGGATGAGGAGGGGCTGTGCTGCTGAGAGAGCTGGTGAATGAGTGTGCAGGCTGTGTCTGTGTGTGTGTGTGTGTGTGTGTGTGTGTGTGTCTGTGTGTGTCTGTGTGTGCGCGCGCGCGCACATGTGTGCAGGGGCAGGGGTTTGTGAGACTTGGAGAGCACAGCCTTGTTATTGGTCTGCAGAAATTTGTGTGGTTCAACATCGGCAGTGTTGATACCTTTGAGCGGAACCTGGAGTCTGCGCAGTGGGAGCTGGGCATCGAGCCCTCCAACCAGGCTGCAGTGGTCTACACCACGGAGAGTGATGGGTAAATGGTGGGACAGGGTGGATGGTGCGTGGCCAGGGCCTCTGGTTGTGAATGCAAACGGGCAGCTTTTGACTTATTTTGGAATATGCTGCTTTTTTTTTTTTTTTTTTTTTTTTGCGGAACCAGGGATTGAACTCAGAGCCTTGCGCTTGCCAGGGAAGCGCTTCTTACACTGAGCCACCTCCCTGGCCCTTATGCTGCTTTTTAAGCATGCTGAGATTTTTAATTCTTGCAATGAAGGAAAATCAATTTAGTCTATTTTATTGTACTTTATTATTTTATTTTACTTTTTGAGATAGGGTCTTACTGTGTTGCCCAGGCTGGCCTTTGGAGGGCACAGGAACTCCCACCCTTTTACTGATGTTCACAGCAGGGAAAAAGTAAAATACAGTTAAAGGAAGAGCTTGATTATGGAGTAGAGGAAAGAGAAAGGCTCTGCTGGGTAGGCAGCATTGGCCTCAGCTGGTTGTGCAGGCCTGGGGGCTGCCAAGGAAGGTGTATGACAGAGCCCCCACTCTGCTGCCCTCCACCTCAGCAAGCATTCTGTGGGATGGGCGGGGCCTGGGAAGGCTGAGTGTGTGGTCAGTGTGGATGCATTGTAGAATGCAGCCGTCCCTGCACGAGCTCAGAGCCTCTGGGCTCTGGCTGCAGAAGGTGTCCTGACAGTGGTTTCTGTGGTTTGTTAGCTCTTTCCTGCGAAGTCTGATACCTACCCTTCTCCTCGTTGGCATCCTCCTCTATGCCGTGAAGAGGGGCCCTATGGGGACCAGGCGCAGTGGGCGAGGAGGCAGCCTTTTCAGTGTTGGTACAACAACAGCCAAGATCCTGAAGAGCAACGTCCCTGTGCGGTTTGCAGATGTAGCTGGCTGTGAAGAGGCCAAGCTGGAAATCATGGAGTTTGTGAATTTCCTGAAGAACCCCAAGCAGTATCAGGACTTAGGAGCCAAAATCCCAAAGGTGCTAGTGTTGTTATTGTTATTATTATTATTGTGTTGTTATCATTATTATTGTTTTGGTACCTGCAATCAAACTCATGACCTTGTGCTTTTGCCAGGCAGGCACTGCTACTGAACTATAATCTGGCCTATCCCAAAGCTATTGATTTCAGAAAACATTAATGCTGAGCTTCAAGTCAAGGGTAACCACTACCATCATTACTTGACAAATTAGCTCTCACCCTATGTAGTTTAGTGATGACAGAAGAGGGCTTTCCTTTAGTGCTCTGCATTTAACGGCCAGTCTGCTTTTAATGATCAAGATTCACGCCTGTAATTGCAGCACTGGGGAAGCTGAAAACAGGAGGATCACTGCAAGTCTAAACCGTGTAGTGAGACCCTATTAAAAAAAAAAAATTCTAGTAGGAATGCTGAACTGATACTTCTGTAGTGAGAATCAGTGATATGAATCACTGATGTGTATCAGTGATGTGATGTCCATTTTAAGATGATCTGAAGGTAATCTGACCTCCAGTGTACAATAGTTATAGGTATTCAAACTACAGTATTGTTTTTTGTTTGTTTTTGATGGAACTGGGGATTGAACTCAGGCCCTTGCACTTGCCAGGGAAGCAATTATTCCACTGAGCCATCTCCCTAGCCCCGCAAGTTTTTGAAGTAATGATCTAAAACCTTAAGCCACTGTAAACAAAGGCAGGGCATAGTGCAGGAAGGAGGTGCAGTTGAACATGAGACACGTGGTCAAAACAGTTAAACATTTAGGGAACCACGTCCACTCTTCAGCCCAGCAAGGGTGCTGAGCTTGACAGAATTCTTTGTGGCTAAAGATTTTAACCTGGGGCTGTGGGGGTCTGTAGGCCAGCAGTTTAATGCTAATTTTTTTTTTTTTTTTTTTTTTTTTTTTTTTGCGGACCAGGGATTGAATTCAGGCCCTTGCGCTTGCCAGGGAAGTGCTTATTCCACTGAGCCATCTCTCTGGCCCCTTTGATGCTAATTATTAACCATTCAGGTCTTGTGACCCAACAGGGCTATCCCTGAAGTTTTTCCTACAAAAAGAACCTTCACTTCTTCATGGGGGTGTGGAAAGCTTTCATTTTTTTGGTGTCATGTCTGTGGTGTGTGAACTGTGGTGAGTGATGAGTGTGCAGTTGTTTTATGAGCAGGAAAGATTAAAAATAGATGTTCCTAGGCTTTAAAAGTGGTGTTTGGAGGGGTTATTATTAGTCAATTCAATAGGTCACCAATTCTGAGGTGGAAGATGGGACTTGGATGCTATCTGTCTCCCTTGACAGCCATGTACTTCTGTTATAGGGAGCCATGCTTACTGGTCCCCCTGGTACCGGCAAGACGCTTCTTGCCAGAGCCACGGCTGGGGAGGCCAGCGTGCCCTTCATTACCGTGAACGGGTCGGAGTTCCTGGAGATGTTTGTTGGTGTTGGGCCAGCAAGGGTAGGTGTGGGGGCAGCAATGTGAGGGACCACCTGTGGCACACTAAAGTTTCGTGGCTGTGGGCTTTGTGTAGGATCCTGCTGTGAGCCCAGAAGGGAGAAGAGGAGGGATGCTGCTCTGTGTGAGTAACAGACTGGGTTCCTGTTCCAGGTACGTGACATGTTTGCAATGGCCAGGAAAAATGCACCTTGTATCTTATTCATCGATGAGATCGATGCCATTGGCCGAAAGCGAGGCCGTGGACACCTTGGGGGGCAGAGTGAGCAGGAGAACACTCTGAACCAGATGCTCGTGGAGATGGATGGTGAGTGGGACAGTGTGGTCAGCACTGCCCTGAGGTCTCCACTGGAGGTCAGATTACCTTTCTGTCCTTTGGTTTGTGTAACAGTGCCCTTGGAAGAAAACTTGTTCTCCCTTTTAAGGGAAGCTTTCAGGCAGACATGGTAGAGAAAGCAGTATCTGTTTACACAGTGTTCCTGTGTATTGCACAGTGGCAGGAGGAGGCAGTCACATTGCCCTGGCCTCATAGGAGGAGCTTAGCAGGGGTGAGGAATACCTGCTTCTCTGGGAGTCTGGGAGGTAAACTAGGATGTGTCGTCTTTTTTGGTACCAGGAATTGAACTCAGGACCTTGCACTTGCTGGGCGGTTCTGTGCCACCAGGCTATGTCCATGGCACCAAGTGTTGACTCCTGGTGGAGGCATAGGATAGAATGACAGCCATGTTCCTGCTCTAAGCTTTTGTCCTGCTGCCCACAGGGCGATTCTGATCTGGATGTTCCTTCCTGAGATATGTCTTGACACACCAGGCTTTATACTCATTGAAGCTCTTGCTGGCTCCTTGCCAGATTTTACCTTCACTTTGGCATTAGGATCATGTTGGTGTTCCTAAGGCCCCTTCGGTGTGGCAGCCTGCTGGAAGGAGCTATAACTTGACTATGTTCATCACAATGAGAAAACAACAGACCCAACCAGGGGAAGGTGACAGAGAGAGGCTGGGAGGCTGGGACAGTTTCCAGAGGCCCCAGTGAACTGTGGTGGGACTTTGGTAGTCTTGATCTGGAAAGACTGTGAGGGATCTCCACAGAGCCTGGTCCTGCAACAAGGTTCCAGATGCCTAAGAGCGCAGTGTGCATAAACCATACTTGTGCGTACACATACGCCATTCCTGTTGGGGTGTGGTGGAGATACTGGATGCTGGGGACACTTTCTGGGGACGCTGTCAGGTGTGATGTGCTGACCTTGTGCTTGCCAGGCAGGTGCTGTTGCCATTTAGCTATATCCCTGGTCCTATATAAAGTTCTACTGTCATTTTATCTAACTGTAGATATAAATAAGCTTTTATGGTATCTCTAAAGGGAATAGTCAAGAGAATAACGGGAAGTAAGATGTAGCGCCCAGGCTGATCTGCATGCCCTCATCTTCTGGTACAGGATCTCACTCTGCAATTTGGCAGGGTCTCACTCTGCAGCTTGGATGCGGGGCCAGCACAGCATGAGGTGCCAGGGATCGAACCCAGTCTTTGTGCTTGCCAGGCCAGTGCTTAGACCACTGAGCTATTTCCATGGCCATGCCCTCATGTTCTGATGGTGTCCCTGGCTTCCAGGCAGTCCTGTCAGCCTTCATGCCAACTGCCTCTGGGCCCTGCAAGCCCAGTGGGACCTGGGTGTGTGTAGACTTTGCTAGCTGCAGAGGTAGAGGTTTGGCCATGTGTTATGAGACCATAAGGAGCCAAGCATAAGTAAGGATTGTAGAGACATGCCCAGAGATTTCAGCAGCCCTGCTTACAGCGTCAGGTTCCTACCTGCAGAGACTGAGGTGGAGTGGGGAAACAGCGGATCCAAGGAAGTGGGGTCTTGGTGAGCATCCCTCCTAGGAAGAGTTAGCAGATTTGGGCAGGACTCCTCTCCTACCTGCAGAGACTGAGGTGGAGTGGGGAAATAGTGGATCCAAGGAAGTGGGATCTTGGTGAGCATTCCTCCTAAGAAGAGTTAGCAGATTTGGGGAGGGCTCCTGAGGCTCATGGTCCTCCTCATGGTAGGGTGTGGAGTGAGCAGGGGGAAGCAAGCCCATGTGGGTTGAGCTGGAGAGCACAGGGTTGTGGTGCCTGTGCCTCCCTTGGTTTTACCTGCTTCTCTTGTGTCTAGGATTCAACGCTACCACCAATGTGGTGGTGCTGGCTGGCACCAACCGCCCTGATATTCTCGACCCGGCCCTGATGCGCCCTGGCCGCTTTGACCGCCAGATTTATATTGGTAAGCACATATGACTTATATACTTGGGTGTGGGCATTGGCCCCAGAGGCTGAAGTTTGATTCATTTATTCACTGTATGTTCAGATGAGGTTTTAAAATGATTTTTTTTTTTTTTTTTTTTTTTTTTTTGTCTTTTTGAGACAGGGTCTCACTATGCAGTTCAGGCTGGCCTTAAGCTCACTTTGTAGCTCAGGCTGGTCTCGAACTCACAACAATCCTCCTGCCTCAGCCTCCCGAGTGCTGGGATTACAGGCATGCGCCACCATGCCCGGCTCCGAAAATGATTAATTTTTGAAAATATGGGCTCAAGTATCTCACGTTGTTGCTGGGTCCTCTTGTAAGAAAAGAGATGATTTGGCCATTGGTAGGTCACTGCAGTATGTACAGAGGCAGGGATGCGGCAGGCTGTATATTCCAGTTTCTGTCTTCAAATAGTATGATAGGGACTTGGTGGTTTAGAAGAGAAGAACTTGCTTACCCTTTGCCCTTCACCCTGATAATCACCTATCATTGTCGTCCCTAGGAAAGCATAATTGCGGCCACCCCTTGCTGCCATGCACAGTGCTTATTTGGTCAGTTATCAGGTCCCTCGCGCAGACATTAAGGTGGTGTCCAGTGTGCTGCAAAGCCACATGTGTGTATAACTGCCTGTTTTCTGTATTGCATCCTGGCTTCTCTAGATGGCCTGGGGTTCTGGGAAGTGGCTGTGAGGGTCCAGTTCTATAGGCCCCAGGTGCTCAGAAGATGGATCTGTCTTTCTCTGTCAGGTCCCCCTGACATCAAAGGCAGATCATCTATCTTCAAGGTCCACCTGCGTCCACTCAAGCTGTCTGAAAAGCTCAGTAAGGATGCCCTGGCACGGAAGCTGGCAGCTCTCACTCCAGGCTTCACTGGTAAGTGGTGGGCTGTACCGTTCTGCCTGGAAGGAACTAGGACATTCAGTTACTGGTGACTGCCTGGCGCCTGTTGTGCTTGCTCGATTGGCCTGGGCAGTGCTTGCCTGGTCCCTGTTGGGGACATTTCAGTAGTCTGTTGTAGCATTTGAATGGATAATTTAGCTCTGGTTCAGCTTAGTAAGTCCTTATTGGATAGGACCAGAATCACATTTAAGGAGGATGCCTGAGATGAATTACCTTACACTGTGGTCTTGGACTTATGCTCTGAACTGGGCAGTCCCTTTGCTTTTCTCTTCATTTTTCATTAAAACCCAATTTCCTGCACTCAGATACTTGTTTCCTTACCAGGATGGGTGAGGACCTTCCAAGGGGCTTCCTGCCCTTCTACCCCATTGTAGTTTCCCTTGCAAGGCTGCACAGAGGGCCTCAGCCCAGTCACTTGCTCTGCCATTCTGGAGTGTGTCCCAGAGCCTCATGCCCAGCCACCAGAGCCTCCTGCACAGCCTGGGCAGGCTATTCATACTTCTGTGCATGTCTATGGTAGCTGTTGAGGTAGGCATCCTCACTAGACCAGCAGGTGAAGATTGTCGTTCTCAGGCCTGAAAAGTGGTTTATGCCTTGTGTTTGCTTCCCTTGCAGCTTTAGGTGTCAATTTTCAGTCAAAAAAACAGGGATAAAGGACCAGGGAGATAGCTTAGTGGTCTAAGCACCTGCCTGGCAAGTGCAAGGACCTGGGTTCGATCCCTGGTATCACATGCCATGCTGGGCCCATGTGGAGCTAGCCACCAAAACCAGGCATGGTGGTGCACATCTGTAATCCCAGCACTGGGAGGCTGAGACAGGAGGATCACTATGAGTCTTAGCTGCAAAGTGAAACTCTACCAAATAAGTAAAGAAAAATTAAAAAAAAAAAAAAAAAAAAACAAAGCCAGGGATAGGTTACCAGACTTCGGGGTTCCTGAGCCCACAGTGGGGAATTCTAGTGCATGCACACACAGGCAGCTTCTGCATAGGGACAGCTTGGCACTGCCTCCGGCCCCAGGGAGGAGCCAGCACTGTGCCTGGGGATGCTGCTCCACCCAGACATCTTCCTCCTCCAGCTCATTGCAAGGACTTTGCTCTGCCTGAGGGGTGGCAGGCAGCCTCTGTGGACATCATGATGCAAAGGACAGAGAACGGTGTCCCTGCTCTGAACGCTTAGGGGACACATGGATTGTACACAGTAAAAGAACTGTTGGCACAGTTTCAAAGGCCATAGAAACCATCACCAGTTGTGCTCCGGTGGTTCTTCTGTGGCTGACACCCTCCTCCCTCTGGCTGCTTCAGCCTTGGGTGTTCCAGAGGAAACCTGGTAGTTTAGGAGTTTGATTCTTTCTAGTCAGTTTTTGCACTGCAGTGTATCAGTAAAAATAAAAATTTGAAAAATGTGGCTACTGATTTAGCAGAAAAGTACAAAGCTGTGTAGGTGGGGGTCTATTCACAGTGAAAGTAAAATCATAGAACACCAGCTATGCCAAGGAAGCGTAGAATTGGATGCACAGTCATTCTTAAAATTAAGTGCCTTAGGGCCAGGGAGATGGCTCAGTGGAATAAGCGCTTCCCTGGCAAGCGCAAGGGCCTGAGTTCAATCCCCAGTTGCACCAAAAAAAAAAAAAAAAAAAAAAAAAAAAAAAAAAAAAAAAAAAAAAAAAAAAAAAAAAAAAAAAAAAAAAAAAAAAAAAAAAAAAAAAAAAAAAAAAAAAAAAAAAAAAAAAAAAAAAAAAAAAAAAAAAACCTTATACAGTTCTGCCAAAAAAAAAAAAAAGTAAAAAAAAAAAAAAAAATAATAATAATAATAATAAGTGCCTTAAGGTTTATAAGAAACTGTAGACCACAGCCTGAAGGACACTAGGAAAGCTATCTCAACAAATAGAAAATAAATAGCAGAGAAGTAGAAATACAAAAAAAAGCAAGGTAGATCTGGGGCTGAAAAGTACCAGAGGTGAAATGAAAAACTCACTAGAGGGGCTTAACAGACTTGAGCAGACAGAAGAGGCCCAGAAAATTTAAGTTCAGATGAAGTTACCTATTCTGTAAAGCAGAAAGAAAAGGAAAAACAGCTGGCATGGTGGCACATGCTTATAATCCCAGCAGTTGGGAGGCTGAGGTAGGAGCACTGCCATGAATTCAAGGTCAGCCTGGGCTACATAGTTCTCAATTTTTTTATTTTTTATTTTATTTTTATTTTTTGTGGTATCAGAAATTGAACTCAGGACCGTACACTTGCCAGGCAGGCACTTAATATTGAGCTATCTCCCTAGCAGAAGAGTGTTATCAATAGTTTTTGTTTGTTTGTTTTTGTTTTTTTTGCAAGGGCTACATAGTTCAAGGAAAGACTACCTACATAATAGTGAGACCCTGTCTGAAAAAACACCAAAGAAACACCTTAAAAGACCTGTGACACATGCCGCCACCAAGATAACACGTGGATTTTGGGGGTCCAGAACAGGACAGAACATAAGGGTAGAAAGAATATTTGAAGAAATAATGGTTCAGGGCTGACAAGGTAGCTCAGTGGACAAAGCACCTGCTTAGACAAGCACAGGGACCAGGATTTGATCCCCAGCACCACGTGCCCTGCTGGCCCCATTCCCAGGTGTGCCGAGCTGGCCACTGAGACTGGGCATAGTGGCATGTGATGCATGCCTGTAATCCCAGTACTGGGGAGGCTGAAAATAGGAACCACGAGTCCAAGCTGCGAAGTGAGACCTTTGCCAAAATACATTTAAAAGAAAGAAAGAAAAAATAATGGTTCAAAACTTCACTAACTGGGCAAAAGATGTCACCCCACTCATCAGAGAAACTCAGTAAACTCAAAAGTAACAATAAACTCAGAAATCCACAGTGAAGGCTGGGCTTGGTGGCATACACCTGTAATTCCAGCGCTGGAGAGGCTGAGGCAGGAGGAGGATCATTGGGAGTTTGAGAGAGCTCAAGGGCTGGGGAGATGGCTCAGTGGAATAAGTGCTTCCCTGGCAACCGCAAGGGCCTGAGTTCAATCCCC